>JAPYZI010000342.1:0-57467 GCA_030523105.1 Ophioninae sp. A BG-2022a | reverse complement strand
ATCATATTCTGGTCATATCAATTCTGCTTCTTTATTTTTTTTTTATTTAAACCATCTCCCAGCCCCCCGCCTTGGCCATACCGCGGATACCCGTCACAATATATAACATATGAGATGTGTATATCATTATATTAGCCATCACAATATCTCGCTTTTTTGATGACCTTTTTTGCTATTTTTATCAGGAAACAATTACATTTCCGTATTGGATGATCTTTCATACGTCGTTTTCTTTTATAATAATGGCGTTTTGGGTGATTTAGCATTTCGGGGGAGTGAGTTATTGCGAGGACGAGTTCGGAAGTTGGATGCTCAAAAAGTCATTTTTCCTCGTATAGCTAGGTATACACGGATGTATCGATGTTCCACCATCTTTTTTATCTTTCGTCCACTCTCATACATCTCCCTTTTCGCCTAGTAGGTATCTCATCGATCCTCTTTGGTCCTTTCCTGGGTCTCGTAATCTTCCTTTCATGGCTAAGTACTATAGTATAAAAAGGAACGGTATCAACTTCGGATTACCCCCATACCATGAAAAATTACTCCAAAAGGATTTTTCTTCGTTGCTCTCAGAAAACCTCGTGATCGATGACGCGTACACATTTTTTTTTGTTTTATTCGCTTATTGGTATTTTTTTTTTGTTAGCTTTTTTTCTGTCTGAAAATCGTGGGTTTTGCGACTGCAGTCTGTCTAAGATAAACCAGTTTGCTCGTTGAATTTTCTTTTCGAAGTTGGAATAAGTTGTCTGGTGCGACTCGAATCCACATTCGTATAACTTTCAACGATAAAATAATAGACGTCCCAGGAGCTTCGAAGAGACTCGGGATTGACACTCCAAAAAGTTTCCCAAGTGTATCAGGATCCCTTCGAAATTAAATTTAATAAATTTCGGCCTCGACTCTATGGAAATTTGAGGGAACGAATTTTTTCTAATGCATACATACTTTTCAAAAGGGAAATTGATATTACGTGTCACGGTGAAGACGTTTTCGTGGCATTTTTGAAACGAATATTTAACGTCGACTAATATTGCAGATCGGAATTTAAAAAATGGCTGACAGTTAAAATTGTCGAAGAATTTGGTACATCTGTTTTCCGGAATTTTTTTTTTTAATTTTTGTCTAACTTTCACCGATTTAGTTTAAAATGTGAAGTGAAAAAATATATTTAAAAATAGATTGTTTCAATATATTTTTTTATATACCAGATGTTGATCCAGATCACACAGGAAATGTAATTTTTCGGGACGTTAAAAGTCACAAAAAATCGTTCGTAGGGACGGTAGGTAAAATCGACCGGGTGATTAAATTTCGGTCTACATATCTGATGGCTTTCACCGGTATTTCAGTCGTGGAAACCTATATTGCTACTTTTTCGTTCAAAGTATAGCATCCATTGAGCATCACTTCTAAATTTTAGTTCGTTATACCCAAAATTGACGAAGGTCCGATTTTTTTGCGAATTTATCTCTGCTATTTTTTTTAAACATATTTCAATTTGTTTCTTTATAAACTATTTTTCTAAGATATATATGATATCCAAAGCATCTTTCGTAATTATTTTATCGATGCTAGTCTGATAGTTTTTGCATTTTTTGTTTAAACTAACCATGTAGAATTTATTCCTAAAATCAATTATTTAACCATGTCTAATTAATCTCTATTGAAACGATAGGGAAGTAAATTTAAAAAATATTTGTACGCTATAAATATTATTAATGAATCATTTTTATTAATTACATTATATAATGATAATAATAATAATAATAAACTATATGAATTAGAAATAAAAATAATAATTATTATTAAATAACATAATAAGATTGAATAAACCGGTTTTTTGATGCTCGTGACTTTGCAATATCTTCCGTTTTCCATTACGGGTATATGAGAAAACGCTTGAAATTCCTCGCAGAATTCACAAACGAGGATCTAATACACTGGAAAAACGAGCTCGTCAATCCGTCCTTCTATGGTCGTTGATAAAAGAAAAATTCAAATTCTTTTACGAATGTTTGCGAAATTACGAATTTTTGTAATTTGCACAATCTCGCTGTTTGCGCGACGAATTATGTATGCATGGACGAAAATTATGGAGAATTTCACCCGGACGTGACAGAATGTAAATTGAGCTTGAAAACACACTGTGGATAGAATGGGTAGCAGTTACGTTTGTATTATTTCAAAATAGGTTATGTGTAAAGGAAAAAGTGAGAGGGAGAGAGAGCTGTTTAAATATTATGAAAAACATAGTACAATGAGTAACAATTTCAACTTACTATATAATATAATATTGGAAAAATTTTTAAAGTAATGTTACCAACAATTAATAAAAATCGTCAGCTTAGAAGTGATATTACCATTTTTCGTGATTTTTCGAATTTTTCAGTATCTCTTAAAAGATGGTCGAACTAACGAATTTTGAGAATTCGCTCGAACCCAATTTATTTTGAATGAAACGTCAAACTTTTGATCACTATTTGTGCAAATTTTTAGCTGCGTTCTAAAATATTATTGTGTTATATAATAAATGACAATTATAGTGTTCAATTTCAGGCTTCCTTCAATTAGTGACTGAAACATTCTTGTTGATTTCGAGATCTCTTCATTACGAATTTTGAAAATTCATTCAGGATTTTTCATGAAAATTCAAATCCTTTTTTACTTATCTATAATTTTTTGTTGAAACTGTAAAGAACAATGCTCGATCCTTGACATCTGTAGAAATGTCTCGATGTCTGTTTCAATATACGTTAATTATGCTCTTTCGTAACTTCGTTCGTTACTATGCAATCGGTGAAAGCTCAAATAAACGCGGAGATTCCAGTCGAGCTTGGACGGCCCTTAATTGTTTATTAGCCATTTGGCTCGGTGTTTCCCCTGAGCGTGATTAAATCGTTGAGTCACGAGAATCGAATGAATTCCCACAATTGTTGGTTTGGTTGAAAACAAGGATTTCCGGGCTTACCCAGCATTAATGTCGGCCTAACTAAGTTAGATTTGAGCCGATGTAGGTTGGATCCGGTTTTCGTTGAGCAATGAAAAAAAGGTATTGGATCGAGACCTTTTTCGTGGCACGTTGATGCTTCTGTGAGCGTCAGTAATAACGCTAGGGTTCGGTCAGTCTAATTGGATGCCTCCTTTCCCCATTTTCCCGACGGATTTCGGGTCCCCTCGTTAAGGGCGAAATACTAAACCCCTGGCGGTTCGGGGAGGATTATACTACGTGCCTGCCGAGAGAACATTCGTGTAACTCGTACAATTCTATATATAGGACATTTCAAGTGTAATCTAGGGATCCGCGGATTCACAGTTGTCCAAGCGCATTGGGTTTTGGTTTCAGTCCTTTGGAATTATATTAATCCCTGTTGGTTAAAAAATTCCCTAGAAAAGTTGAACTTTTGTACAATAAATCATTAATTCCCCATGAAGAAATGAGCCGTTGACTCAATGCTGTCTCAGTTTCGTACTTGATTGGCCAATGCTCGGAAAAAATGTTTGGACCAGGTACAAGACTGTGGTCTTTTACCATATGGATTTTTTCATAGAATCTTTCTTTCCATAGGAATCTTTTTTTCCATTAGAGATTTTTTTTAATAGGATTCTTTACTATCTAGATTTTTCGGTGACAAATGATACAAGTCCAGTTACGTGATGGTTGCTCGATGTTCAGTCGGATGAAGCGAATGGAAGTCAGCTCCAGGTAGAGTTGCTTGATAATCGCCTGTAGCTAGGCGGGCCAAGCGGCTTAACGTAAGCCGTCAAACTAGTAGTAGTTGCTTGACCATCGCTTGACGCTAACCGGCTCAGGGAATTGGAAGAAAGATCTAGTGTCCTGACTAGTCTGACATCAGCCTGATAAGGATCACGGAATCAGGTTATCGTACTACGACATGATCAGGCCCAAATCAAACATCAGGCCAGCTTGACGACATTTTTACTTGGAAGGTCGATTAATCATGTTTTTGTCTTTAATTAATATATTACCATTTACGTTCGTATAAAGTTCACGAATGTTGAATGATTCCTGTCAATCAGTAACAGCATTTTCCTATCCGGTCGCTAGGTCCAAGTGATTCGATGATTCACCAACATTTGTGTACTGATTTTGCCAACGCAAAACTTTGAGAACAAGATCGTTTGATCATACACGTTTCTGACCGCTACTCATTCAACTTGTTAGTTATCGGAACATTTGTGAAACCGTAGGAAAACACAATTTCATCAACAACGCTCCATACCTAGTAGAAACATCGTTCAAACGAATATAATTATTTAAAAGCAATTTTTTAATGGCCAGTAATTGTAATTGTTCAATAAATAATACAGTTTCGATTTTCCTTTTGATTTCTTTTGATGAATATTTAATCATTTTCTGGGCAGAATGTTCTGTCATCAAGTAAATGAAATCATGATCGGTTGAATGGTGACAGTTTGTGAATGCACAAATATGTATTCACGAACATCGAAGCAAGAGCCTTTATTTACGAAATCGTATGAAAAAGGGCGTTACGCTGGGCTGACCAAACACGACCTTTACGACTAGCAGAGCTTGGCCGATCGATCCGCCGATATCTGCGTTCTAATTACGCTGCTGAGTAATTTCGATTTTACCGTTGGCGATTCTCGCGCACGCTCGTCAATTCTCAACCCAATCAAAGCCATCTGCTGGAATTATCCGATGTTCCCTTGCCTTCTACATTGGCATGGAAATTAATATGCGACCGGAATGCGATGATGAACAACTGGGAACAACCTTGAGGATTTACGTTCGTTTGTGTTACTGGCATAATCGACGAGAGAACGAATAGAGATATAATTGATTTCGGATGTCAAAGCGGACCTTGTATATTCAACTAATAGACCACGCTTCGACAAAATGTCCATGTAAAATCTTGTTAGTCGGAAGAGTGTGAATTCGGCTCGATTTGTGCCACACGAATGGAAATAGCAATTAAAAACTCGACGTATTTTTAGCCGTGCGTATGCGTGCGACAAATTGAGTAATAAGTCAGGCAAATCGTGCGCCTAAAATGGAGGAATCGTGGAATCACGAGTCTAGATTATATCGTACGTTTTTAACCTACAAATATAGCTTATTTAACAAGTTGAGGTTATGTCGATCAAAGTGCTAACGTTCTTATCAGAAACGATGTTAAAAAGCAGTTTATTTTTGGTCTCTAATCTTATGCCCTTCAATGTTGGTTTAATAAGAGAAATTTTGCAAATTATCATAACAATGTTAATAGAAAAAAAACGCTCGCTTTTTTTGTACCGGCGTTTCTAGAAGGCTAATACGATGACTTCGAACTTCGAACTTCAATGTCTTCAAAATCATTTTTTTTCATACCCTTACTTATATTTAACCGCTTTCACCACTAGTAATTATAAAGATCCCTCAAATGTTACAAGCATTCTAAATGTTAGTTGAATCATTAATAAAATCAAAATTGTTCGCTCGAACAATCGAAGTGAAAAGTACGAAAGCTATTAATCGATCTTTCATATTTTTGATTCGGAGAAAATTTAAAAAAGAAGTGTTTTCCACCTGTCAAGCTTTTCCAATTTTGAATTGGTCCGAAAAAGCTTCAAGAACAGTGATATCAGTTCAGGGCACGCCATTGAAAAGCTTTTACACACCCAGCAACGGTTTTCTTTTGAAGACCCTTCGGGGAGATTGTTTGGACACGACGGGTGTAATGGGGTGTAGACAGCGGAGGTTTGATCGGTGCTGAGGCAACCCACATTATACATGTCTATGAGGGTAGCCGATAGTGATTTTTTTTTATAGCACGGCAGATTTTGCATTTGTCGTTAACTTTTATGCATTTTTATTTTCGAGTTCATAATAATCGTTTGTATAAAGAACAACGGTTGATAATAATAATATCAATAATAATAATAATAATAATAGATGTTAATAATTATAAATAATTATAAAAAGGTAATATGTACACTAATGGAAAAAATTAAGAGATCAACAAACAAAAAAATGCCAAATGTTAGCGGTTTTTCAAATGGCTGTATCTTCGTCAAAAATGGTCGTATCGGACTGGACAAAAAAGCAATTTGAAGCTTAAAGTCTTTAGTTTCGAGTTTTCATCATCAATGAATTTTCAAAGCCACGTGTATCGCACAATCCTGAAGAGTACGGCGAAACAAAATTTTGCCAATTTTTTTCTTTTTTCTTTCTGATCCACGGACTTGGAAATTATTTTTTCGATGAATTTACTAAAAGAATCGAATACCTTGTTCATTCAGCTTTAATTTCATTTTTTGTACATCTCGATACGTCCATTTTTCGCTAAGATATTGAACTTTGAATGAAGAAGGACACACGGCAAATTAAGGGTGGGTTTCAGAAACTTGAATAAATCCTCTAAAAACGTATACCATTTGTTTACCGAAAAACATGTTTTTTTCGTACGCTACATGATTTTGAAAAATCCGGAAAAAAGGGTTTTGAGATCTTTTTGGAAAATCACTGGCTACGTGGAAATGATTGAGGATACTATTAACTTAAAGCATGTATTCTACAGTTCAATATATCCCTAAAAATCCCAGAAAGTTTCAACTGAATCGATCGAGCCGTTTTATTGTTTCATTCGATCAAAGTTTTGAAAAAAACTAAAGAATCTCTTTTTTGTTCTCAAAAGCTCATAATCTTGAACAAAACGGAAAAAAATCTTTTTATCAAATTAATTAAACAAAAACATTTTTAAAAATATTTCGAAAAAGAATGTTAGTTGGAAAAATTAAAAAAAAAATATTGTTTTTGTTTGATCTTAGGAAATATGAAAACCAATCACCACCGGCGTTAGTGTTACTCAAAGCGTACCACGTGGAGGTTGCGCAGGCGGGTTTGCGCTGCGTGCATGCGCGCGTGCGCGCGTTTGGGTATGTGTGTGTGTGTGTGTGACATTAAATGCGGTGGAACTGACCAGCCACCGAACCTCACTTCGCCCAAAGAACACGCACGCACGCGCACATGCGGATCTATTTGCTCTTTGAAGGGGAGCAAATAGATAATGATGAATAAAGAAATATTTTTGGAGAAAAATAAAAAGTCATTCGATGTTTTCAACAAACCTCGTGCATTGATGAAAAAGGGCGCGGACATCCGGAAATTCGTAAAGAAAAAACATGATTTTGATGATTATCAATCCGATTATTAGTACCGCGATTCATGAAGTCATCTTACATACCGAAAAGCAAAAAAATCGATTTTTATAAGTCACGCAATGTAACAATAAAGGAGTATACAAATAATTGGAGAATAAATTTGATGAACAATTAAAACATCTGCCGTTAAAACGTTACACTTTGCGGCACAATTATTACTAATTATTCATAACCTTTTGTGACTGAAATAATCAAAGAATCGAAAACATTCCCTTTTATCATCGGTGTTCTTTGTTCCTTTGTATCCCTTAGATTTATCTCGTACGAGTGAAAATAAAAGATGCATACTCGTCGAAATAACGGATCGTTCCTGCGCCGTTGGCGAGATTTCACCAATGAGCTTTCATCAGCCTCGATATACTCGGCTAAACAAACAAAACCATGCTTTATTTTCTTTCCTTCGATAATGAACTTTATGCGAGATCGAGAGACAAAAAAACACGTTGTGACGTTTCATATGGACGTTGGCGGAAGATAATGGGGAAAAACAGTGTCGCCTGAGTTGCATATGTGTGTGCATTTATATAATGGACGAAAAGCTAGTGGGCGTCGGTTTTTCCGAAGCGAGCATTGAAAGCTTCGGTGAAAAAAAAGGGTTGTGTGGATATTTGATTCGTGGTCGATCGCACTCGAGTCGAGGGCGAAATAGTACTCGTTCATATTCACTCTGGTTTTCTTCGTCCTCATTGCAATCCATAAATTGCGTTGTCACGTGAATTCGTTTCTGTATGTTCCGAGTTGGGTATTTCAAATGCCAATGATGAGTTTCTCGTCCGTGACGCAATTCGCGTCAACTTGGCACAGAAATTTTTTATCGTGAGCCAATTCTTTGACAAGCTGACAAAAATCTAACGAAACAAAACAGCTGATTTGAAAATAAAAAATATTATTAATATTAATTATAAACGACGCTGGTGGTTGGGCGGTCGGAGTGCAGCTCGGGCGATCACGGATGTTAAGGGATCGTCACAGTGTGAAATTTTCAAAAAATTATTTTTTGTTGCATTATTATATAGAACACACTGTTTTAAACATTTTCTAAAATTTTTAAATCGAAATTCAAATTATCACGATCGCTACAGTGTTTATTGTAGAAAGAGAGCGGAGCGGGACTACAATCTTTAAAAGCGTTTTTTTCGAAATGGTGTTTTTCAAAACGGTGTCCACTCTCAAAGAAAGAGTTTTCAAGATATTTATTTACAATTTTGAAAGAACATTTTTTACGTCATTCTCTATCGCGCTATGGAAGCGTTTGTGTTTTTTTTAATCTTCCTATTTTTTTTTACGAAAAATTGTCGAAAAAAGGGCCATACTCGATACTTTTTGTTCAGGCCGCCGCCATTTTGTCAAAATTACAAAAAAACTTCCATAGCACGATAGCGACTTTCCTACAGATTAATAATCTTTTGAAATTTTTGTTTCACGTCAAAATTGCGGCCGCAATCGTGGATATCGTACAGGACCTTTTTTTTAACGTGTCATTACAACAATTTATTTAATTATTATATACTAAATAAATGAACGTAAAATAAATCATTCAGTATTCGGTATAAATGTATTTATTTATAAAAAGAAAACTAGATCGATTAGCTTATTACAACATATAGAAAAAAAAATCCCGAAAAACAGTGATTTTTCGAAGGGTTACACTGAGATGCTTCCTTAAGTACCATCGAGGGCGGCTGATACTTGGTGCGGTGACCGCTTAGCCGTGCTCTGGCTGGTGCATCGATCAGTGAGCGCGAGGTCGTTTTTTCTGAGACTTTGATGTAGATACTTCAATACGAAGTGTGAACACCAAAGAATCAAGCAAATGCAGGGTCGTCTATACCGGCAAGGGTTTTACACAGTTTCCCCGCGTCCTCGGCAAATGCGGTCTAGTGTAGCAAAGTTGCATGTGGACGCACCGTAGGTAGGTTAGCTTAGCGAAGTGCGCATAGGGAATTACAGGAAAAATATGAAACAACGGAAAGGTCAGCGATGAGAATTTGAAGCTCGAAAAGAAAAGAAAGGAGATATGTAAAAACCGCAAGAATGTACATGGAATAACAGAACTGCCACTATAATAATATTTATTATATTAGTGTTAATACAAATACTTAAAAATTTATAAAAACAAATGTGACCAAAATATTTAAACGAATTTTCTATCCGGTGTGTGTTTTTTAATGCCCGTTTTAGATATTATTTCAGGGTTTTTTCTATTTTTTGTCATTTCGATATTGTTTTTGAAAATGAATGTTAAAGAATCGCCGAAATTCTTGAAAATTGTTGAAGTTTAAATTCTTGATAGAATAATAATACATGATTTATTTTCGAATCTTTTACGAAATGATTTCCTACTTGTAAGGTGCCTGACCCATGTCAGACTCAGTGCCTAATAAAGCCCAATTTTTAAATATCTAAAACTACAAAGACAAACGGAGTAAGCTCTCATCGTCGACCGTCTAACTTTGAATGGTCGCAATTGCTATAGCAACCGCCGCACTGTGACGAGCCTAAACAAATTTGCAGTCGATAGAAGGCAGCGCGCGCGATCCCACGTAGGCGTTGATTAAATTTCGACGTACAAAATCTTTTGAAAACAATAAATGTTTTCAATATTACTTAGTTTATCTTTATTCTAATTATATGTAGTGGTTTATCAGCACTATACATGTTGTTATAAAAATGTAAGTTTAAATTGAAGATTATATATATTTTTAATTCTTTTTGTACAAAGTTACAACGGGTATGGACTTATTAAGAAACAGTGGTCTGTATAAGGCACAGAAGATGGTTTTTTAAAAAATGTTCATAGTTAATAGGGAATATAGTTTTCTAAAACAAAATTATTATTAATACGTTGATTATTTAATAAATGATTAAATAAATATTTTTGTTTTATTTCAACATTCATAGTTTTTTTTTGTACTGAAAAACAAATAAAATGGGCCTTACATGGATCAGTTACCTTATTTCAGTTTTTGTGTTTTTTTTTAAATTTCCATATTGATATTAAAAATGGATATTAAATAATCACCGAAATTCTTGAAAATTTTGGAAGTTAAAGTTTTTCATGAGATAATAGAACATTATTTATTTTAGAATTTTTCACGAAATGATTTAATACTTGTAAACATGTGAATTGAACTCGGTCGCTTCTAGCAAGACAGTTTTCGCGGACGTTAATGGTTGTGATACGAACGGAAGTAAATTGTCGAAGTAAGGAAGTAAAAATTCGGAAAACATTATACCATCAAGATTTAGGATCGAGCTATTGATTGGGCTAAGTTTAAAATCAATATACAATTGGCAAAATAGTAAAAAATTATTTTAACGATGAATTATCCAGCTACGATTGGAAAACTCAATACCTGTTGAGTTTTTCGGTATTTACTAGTAATAATTGATAGTAATAATTAATAATAATTAGTTGCGAATAATTAGTAATTAGTTGTTAGCGAATGGCTAATATGAATTAAAAATAATTAGTTGATAGTAGAAATATGATCCGAACGTATTAATTGAATAGAAAAATAGAGAATATTTATTTTTGGAATAGACGTAAAGTCATTGGAAAAAGATCAGCAAAGCACGCATAAGAATCATCGAATTTGTGTTCAATTATTATTGAAATTGGAAAATCAACATTCCTAAGTGTTAATTTGTTATTGATTTTGTTTGGCATGTTCAAGACTAGTAAATCTAGGATTTGCCTATTTTCGACAAACTTTTATCCCCACAGTCCATCCAGCCATTTAACTGCACACTCGGTTTCTTCTGAATGGGATTTAGGAACGCTTACGAATGCTCATCACGAATTAGGTCGAATGATAAGCTCCTCGTAAATTTCGCGCAGAGGAGGACCGAAGAATTCTTTGACCGTTAAAGAAGCGAAGTACGTGCAGGATAATCCGTAAATCGTGTTCGCGAAATGTCAGAATGAAATTGGGAAGGATTGATATAGTATATCGCGTTGTTAGGTAATACACTCGTTATATTTATGCGGTGACCCTTGTTTCTCATTGCGCAATTGTAACTCCGGATAAACTTGATTACATAAGCGTACTTCGTGCAGCGCAGAATTCAATAATTAATATTCGAAACTGTTGTACCATGGAAGCGGTGGATGATTAATATTTTACGATATTTCACTTACATGGAAATAAATTATTCATTTTCGTTAAAGTTGGAAAAGAATTTAACTGGGTGATCAATATTTTTAACTATGATAATATTCGTAATATTGCCAACTAAGATAATATAAAATTTAAACTAAGATAACACAATTTATCAGCATTGTTTATCATCATTGTTTATTACAGTGCTGGACATGAGTTCATTAAATATCGGAGCTCGTTACAAATAATCAAGAGTTCCTGGTGATGAAGGGTAAGTTTTAAAGGCGAGCAACACGATCAATAAGGGCACGGTGAAAATAATAAATAATAAAAATTATACACGAGTATAAAATGAAATACCGACGCTGAAATATGAAACACCGAGGGTTTTTATGAGGCATTTGTACGTACTTTAACCAAGAGCCTTTCTACCAACAAATCAGAATATAGTGCCGTCTATATCGGTTTCGCAAAATGAAAAAAGCAGAAAAGCGGAGGGAAAGTGGAAAAGTGGAGGAAAAGAACGGAAAGAAGGAAATGTAAAAAATTACAAAGGTGTACATGGGATAAAAAGATAATAATTAACGAAACATTTACATACACATAAATATAGTACACGAAATCCGTTAATAAACATGTATAATATAATATAATTAAATATTACAATCAGAATAATTACAACTATACGACATTTTAGGGTATGTAATTGTTGAAATTCTATACAGCAATAATGTAAGTAATACCGGAATGGGCTAAATTCTTTTTCGTTTTTTACGGTTTTACTGGATTATATTTAAAAAATCACAACATTTGTGAAAAGTTGAGGACTGATAATTTTAGAAAAATTATAGTTTTCGGTAGAATAATAATACGTGGATTAATGTAGAATTTTTCATTGAGTAATTTAGTAGGTTAAAACATATTAATTTATCATGATCAATAATCGGAAAATTGTTTCTGCAGACGTTCATGGTTGCAAAATGAATCGAATTGAATCGCCGCAAGTTCTTGAAATGTTATATTATCAAGATTTAGAATCAAGGCATTGATTATGCTAAGTTTCAAAAATAAATAGACTGCGTGAACGGGTTTGACAATCAATTTATAAAATAGTTAAATTTTCATTTTAAAGACGAATCAATCAGCAATAATTGGAAAACTCAATATTTATTGAATTTTTATAATTATTGATAAGAATAAAATTGTATTAACGTATTTATTACATTTGAAAATTGAGTATCTTTCTCGCTAGGCATTTGGTCCAGATGTACAATCACTGACAAAACCTCGGGTCAAGCCCAGGCCAATATCGTCGGATTTGACTTCGGTTTTTATCGAAAGTGTAAAATGCATATTTTTAAGAGTTAATTTATAATTGAATTAGGTATTTGCCCTATTTTTTTATTAACTCCTTCCTGATGCTTCACCGGTAACACCTTAAATGTGCGAGCACAGTGATAATCTGGATTTTTAATTAAAAAACAAGTTTTTTATGTTACTTAGCACTCACCTTAGGTCGATCTGACTGATGGCAATTATTTTCCAAGGATATTTTCCACCTAAGGTTTTCTCTGGCTCGTGGAATTTTCTATCGAAATTCCCACAGTTTTCTCGATCACTTGTATACCCTTGTCGTGCACAGTCTCTCGATATATTGGAGGGAAAAGAAAAAAAGAAAAAAAAAAGCAATCCACCGGCGATACTGGATCTCTAATGAGCGAGGCCAACCCTTCGAACAATTTCTTCAACGAAACGGAGAAAAAAGTGTTTGATCTTAATTTAATTGGCGAATGAAGCGAGCCACGAGTAATCGTGGAAGAAGTATAGCTTTAGCGATCGCGGCTGTACGAGGAGATTAACGGGGGCTCAAAGGGATGAAAACTATGGTTGATTGGCTCCCGAGCTCGCTGACGTTCATCATATTTCTTCCTTTTCGGATCGACCCCTGACATTCCCCTGGTGATTCTCGATTCATCGTGGACTGTATTGAAACCCGATCAACGACCATTTATTCATGGAAGGATTAGTATTCAACGCATTTTCAATCATCTCGAGAAATAATATCGTGAATAGATTCGGCGTGATTTCTCTTCCAACCTGGCTATAATATTGTTTCTCCTTTTGAGACGTGCAAGAAAAATTGCTTACTTTAGTTACTCCCACCATTTTGTTATATTTTTGCCGTCCCTTAATTATTTATTTTCCCAATTGAGGTACTCACGAAATAATTCGCACGTTAACGATCGGATTACAAATGAATACGTTGAATTTTTAGCGCAAAAGGAAATAAGTATAAATGAAAAATAAGTAAAAAATCTGAAGTTTGGAAACTCGAATTTTGAACGTAAGTTGCATCGTCTAAGGCGAATGTAGTTGGTCTCACTGCGGACGATTTGTTTCAGTTATTTTTTTTTTTGCGCTACTCCAGTAAACTTTTAATGGACGAGCCATTATATATACTGCACCGGAACTCGCTCGTGAAAGCGTTTCTCCCTTTCTCGCAATTTTTTGAAAATTGTATTTTCGTATTACAACTCGTTCGACGAGTAATCGTAACGAACGTCACGAACGAATCATCCGGAATTCGTGCCAACCTTCCCACGCGGATAGTAATAAAGCTTTATTTAGGAATCTGCGAATAAATCGTTGAGATTTATTTAGTCGTTATTTTTAGGCTCGTTACTCAAACAAACTCGCGTTTTCAGGCTTGTACTAAAAAAAGCTTAAATTCTTAGGCTTGTACTCGAAGAAACTCGAACTTTCAGGCTCGGTACTCAAAAAGCTCAAATTTTTGTTTGCTAATTAAAAAACTTATATTTTTAGGTT
Organism: Ophioninae sp. A BG-2022a; assembly: GCA_030523105.1. Lineage (NCBI taxonomy): Eukaryota > Metazoa > Arthropoda > Insecta > Hymenoptera > Ichneumonidae > Ophioninae sp. A BG-2022a. The sequence goes on along the minus strand of JAPYZI010000342.1, from coordinate 43,356 downwards.
CGTCAATAAGAAAACCTCATTTTTCAACGCTTCCCATTTACAAAGTTGACATTTTAGGATCGTCATTTAAAAATACTTACATTTTTAGACTGGTTATTCAAAGAGTTTTATATTTAAGGCTCGTCGCTCAAAAAGTACAATTTTCAAGGCCTATTATCAAAAAAGCCCAAATTATTTAAGATCCGTTGGTGAAAAGCTCAAATTTTTTAAAAGATTCGTTGTTGAAAAAACTTCCTTACTAAAAAAAGCTCAATTGTTCAAACCCAAGCACTAAAAAAACCCGCATTTTCGGTTCGTAGTTGACAAAGTTCACTTTAGCTTCGTTACTGAAAAGAAAATGTATATGTTCAAGGCTCGTGATCCAAAATTCTCACCATTTTCAGATAATTCGTTTAAAATTACGAGGCACTAAAAAATCATTTCTTAAAATTAATTTTTGTATTTCTACGAAGTTTGCGCTTTCAATAAAATAAAAAAAAAAATACATTCCGAAAATATAGTTTTACCAAGTACGAAAAATATGTTTTCATTATATAAATTTCGGCTCAATTCCGAGAACATTGCGTGCGTTTTTATCCAGCGAGTGATTTAACTTGAGCGGAGGGATTCGTTCCCTAATTGTGTAGATATTGTTTTGGTTTAGCGCGTACGCAGTTTGGATCCAGAACGCAAACTAAAAAGAGGACGAAGCAACAGACTATTGCTTGAACTTCCACCTGTTGATTTTCAACCGATTTTTCGTCTTTGGAATAATCCCTATCGAGCCCTCGTTTTCCATACGTTGAAATCGATACACTTGCGAACGTGTGCTTGAAAAAGCTTTTCGTCGTACAATCGAATCGTCCGAGCAATTTTTTGTTGGTTATCGAGAAAGGATCTATTCGGAATTCACTGGAGCATCAATTACGAAAAAAAAGTGAACAATATTCGTTACTCTCGTTTCTCATCACGAGTTTGTTCAACTTTACCTACGAATATCGTACTTTCGAGCCGACGATTCTCTACTTTTTTTTGTTTACATTGAAACAAAGAGGTTAATCGGAAGACGTTTTTTACTTTATTTACTTATTTTTGTTTTGTTTTTTTTTTCTTCGCGGAAGGATTTCTCGATTTGGGGTGTCGACTTTTTTTTTTTTTGCACGTTTGGGGCCTTCGTTTGGTCTTCGATTGGAGTTTGAACGAGCGTGTCTAGTATAAGCGCGAAATTGAAAGCTTCGCGACGCTCTTACGGCGTCGGTGGTCGGGTCGGTACTGCGAGTTTCCGCGTACCGCCTCGGTGTCCCTTTACCTCCATTGACCGAAACCGTATTGGCCAATGAGCTTCTACCGTTTCCCCTCGATCTCCGGGATTTCCGTTGGTTTTCCAAGCCACCGGGAGAGACAGGAAGTGAAAGAAAGATAGAGGGTGAAGACGGTGGTATGGGGGAGGGGGAGGAGGGAGAAAGAAAAGCAAAATGCATTTATCTAGAGTTTCTAAAGGATCCTAGAGAATTTATACCTCAACCGCATCTCGCATGAGCTTTTAAGGCTGTGGCGGTGGTGTAAACTCGATTTTTTCAGAAGTGGTAACCCTTAATGCTTGTGGAATGAAAAAATAACGCGGCTTTTAATTTTTCGACGAATTACTTTTCTCGTGGATAATAGTATTTCTGTTTTTTTTTTTTTTGTGAATTTCGTTCAATTTTCAATCTGCTAAAGCTTAATATTCTGAGAAGCAGATATTTGCTTGTTGTCTGTGAGTTGGTTATTAAAATGAGCAATCAATCACGATGACACATAAATTATCAGTTTGATAACATTCCTTTGAAAGGTTAATTTGCTTGTTTTCTGTAATTGGATCACTGGAATTCACAATCAGTGGAATCATAAAATCGTTTAAAAAATGTTATTGATTTTACAGGATTAATTATTGCTAAAAAGGTTTCAGATAACTGATTATTATACCAGAAATTTTAGGAATACACGATTTTTTAGAAATCTTATATTTAATTTTAAGTGTATTAAAGAATATTTCTTTAATATGTTGAATATATTAATATTTCTTCAATATATGTATTAAATATATTAAATTTTGAACTCCCTGTAAAAATGAATAACAAATTACTTGCCCCTTTGGCCTGGTGGAAAGGTAATTATTTAATATGGTTTAATGGACCACAAAACTTCTATTGTTTATCAATCGATACATTTTTTTATATATATTGTTCCGTTGATATTTCTGTTTTTATGGTATTCTTCACTAATTTATTATTTTGAGTATATCAAGAGATCGATCATGTTCATCTGAATTCAAACATGATCCAGATAAGCGTACGTTGGAAAGTTCATTGTGCTCTTTGAGAATGGACGGGAGGGAACACTCGCGTAACAGCTGATCGATATTCGTACGGGGCACGGAAAAATCCGATTGGGAATTCAACCCCCTCCCCCCTTCTCTTCACAATTCCTTTGTATATTTTCATCCACAAAGTTCGAAACAGTTGAATGTTAAATTATTAGAGTAATCATTTGAGTAAAAATAGGAGAAAATAAAAAAATTGAAATAATAAATTTGTATTAATATTTGAAAAAGAGAAATGTGTAATTAGGCTGTTCCAAAAAATTGAATCGATTATTTTCAATATATTGACCACTTATTCGTAATTTTGTGACCAATATTTAAGTCAATATTGATTTAATGGGAACATTTATGAGTTCACTTATCGTTCGTGAATTGATCCACTTGTAGACACCAAATGTTCACCAGAGGAATTATTAAATATCGAAGAAAACAGAACGATCACGAATGAGTGCCTTTTTGGCAACGAAATAATTTGACAGATGACAATTAACATTGACAACAGTTAATATTGAAAAAGGCAATTCATATTCAAGTTGACTTTGAAAAAAAACAGCGTTGAATTAAAAATTACCTTCACATTTAACCTGAAAAAAACCTTTAACAAATTTAACATTTAACAGAAAGACGAGCACGTTGGGTTGCTTTTTTTGCAACGAAACGATTCTTTGCTATCATCGAGACGTTTTGAGTTGCAATAACAAAGCAAGATAATTGATATTTATACTGATTTTGGAAAAAAGCTCGAAGCTCCAATCATTTTTATGATCCTCCAAGCCCAAATCCTCAACTTCTTTTTTTATCTTTGAACAAGAGCTCCGAGTTCTTCCTGCAACGCTACTTTTCGTCAATCTATTGTCGAACTTCGTGAGTTAATAGGACGAATTTGGCTGTGATGTAGGAATTGTTATTCCTGTTATGCAGGTAAAACTGCGTTGCTGGAACGCTTATGACCTGGCATCGATTTTTACACAAGGGCTGTTAACCTCTGAAGAACGCCTGTGAGTGCTTTCCTCGCGAGCCGAGTCATCGAGAACTTTGTCCTAATAATTCCTTCGATCTCTTTTTAAGGAATAAGGCCTCAATGGAATTTTCAAAAAATGTATGTCTTTTTATGCACAACGGTGCTTTATGATGACAAAAACATATTACTATTCGAATACCTGGGAGCTTTAAACGCGTTTTTTTTTCAAATAATTTTTTCCAATCGGCTCGATAAATAACTTCAATAATTTTCGCTCGTTTTTCCTTAACATAAAAAAGCTACGTTCTTAATTGCATTTCGCAGAGAAGCATGTGCGAAATTTCCGATTAATCGAAAATCACCGATCTTATACAAAATTTTTTACAGAAAATTCTTTTTTTGCTTTCAAATATTTACAACTTTGAATATATAAATAGTTTGTTTATTTTTTATGTAATTATCCAGATATTCTAACGTAGAATTTCGAGAATTTTCTTTTTTTGTTTTAGGTCGATATTCCTTGATGCTACACTTCGAGCTGCGAAGGGCTTAAAATAAAAAAACGATAAGAAAAGAAAATATTAATAGTCGGCTGTTTTATACATCCAAGAAAAAAAAAACAAGTATTTTGTACATAGAAAAAAAAAGAAACAAAAAATTGCTAATAAAAAAATACAAAAAAGAATATCCAACAGCTCGATATTCGTATTAAATTTGTGATAAGTTTGATAAGTTAATGATGTTTTTAAGACAAACAAAATTGTTGAATTCGCGCACGACTTTATACCCGCTATTATGGTGAAACCCCTTAATCGCGTGTTACTTGTATCGACAGTCGTGCGACGTTTACCGTTTTATCGTGTTGTCCATTTTGTTTTTTTTTTCGGACTATCCGAAGATCGAGACGAACGGACGAGTGATATAAAATTGTCGAAAGAAATAAAAATTCTTCTAGAAATGGGTGTCTGGTGAGTGAGTAGACGATCCGTTAGCAGGATTATCCCTGGGTAGTAGCCGGCTAATTGAAAATATAAAGGGCCTCGAGGATCTGAGCTGAGCTAAAGCTCGTTACGCTACTGCGAACAAACTTGGAAAGGGTTCTTCGTTCTCCATCCTCCTTTAACTCCCTTCGGGATTTTCCTGAAACGAGGAGGATAATGAAATCGAACCCGAGCTCGATGGGTACGCGTACATCATCGGTTTTCCAATCGATCAGGATCGTTATTATTAATTTATGGAGATTATTAATTTCGAATTAAATCTCATTAATTATGGGCTTAAGTGAATGCTGTTTGCGCGCAATTATCGATCACTGTGCCAAAGACGCGCGGACGCTCCGGGTATAATCGATCGGGGAGACAAAACCACCTAGACGAATCCAAATATTTTTGCCTTGAAGACTTTACGGTTCGCTCCGTATTATTTCTGTCGCATTCTCCCTATTATCTTTTTGTACTGAAACACTAATTGTCTCGTTAATATATAACAAAAATAACATAATGTTAGGAAAAAACAAAACTGTACAAAATAATACAGAAAAGTTACGAAATAAAGAATAAATAATGAAGAAAAAATAAATAATAAAGAAATATTTAGGTATTATTTTGTATCCTGTATTGTTATGTATTTTTTTTTTATTTTTGGCGTCCCCTTACATTCTCTTTCTTCCTCTCCATCTTATAATTATGCATCAATTTAGTTCTTATTTCGTTATTATATAATAAATAAATAAATAAATAAAGAAAAATGATAGAAAATTATGCCTACGTATTATTCTATTATTATTATTATTATTATATAATAATAATAATAGAATAATAAATGATAGCTTATCATTATAATAAATGAATTAAAAAATGATAATAATAAATGACAAATATAGGGTATCATGCTGTACCCTTCACTATTTTGTATAATTTATATTTACTTATTTCTCATTCGTATCTTTTATTTCTTAAAAATTCTGCAATATCTTATATTGTTCTTTTTTATACGCTAGGTCTATTAAATTTTTGCTCGAAAGTTTCATTACTAGGACACGAGTAATCCAATCAATCAAATGTCGCTTTTTAAGGGCCTTCAGAAGACTTTTATTTTCATTTTATTTTCGAGATGAAGTTTCTACAGGGATGAAAAAAACTGATGAAAATATTGAAATGACCGGACTGATGAAAAACCTGGAAATGACAGAAATGAATAAAAAAAATTGTTTGATAAACGAAAAAATTGCGGTGCTTCCGTGCTTTGAATTGTACGGTACAGGAAAGTAGAAAATGTATCCAAGGCTGGAAGTTGCACAGCGCAAAGCAAAAGGAAAATTTAATTATGCTCCGGGAAACTTGCAGAAATGAATTCATCGTAGCTTAAATTTAAATAAAATTGAACGTTTCTAGTGAGAAGTATACAAAGTTTTTCATTTTCCTTGTGTTGCGCGTTAATAAATACTTGAATAGAAATTGCTTTAACCAAAAGATTTCATAATTTAGCTTTCTATATATGGATGACGAAACGTCACACGTTTGAGCAAATGTTTGTCCAATAAAAATATTTTGCAATCGTTTACTCCGTGAAATATATAGCCAATTTGAACTCTTACGGATGTTTGGGTTTAGGGATGAAACACGTTTTGAAGATGAGGTTATTTTGCATCAACCGTTCGACGCAATTCACCTTATCATCAAGTGTCAGGCGGATTTTACATAGCAAATCCCACACCTTCGTTCGCGATAGCTTTCGCGAGCTGTTCTTTGGTTTCATCGCTTTGGGCTATGCGCTTAACTCGTATCTCTGCAACCAAGTACTTTCGAAATTAGACCTACGAAATTTTCATACGCGAGAAATTTAATGTACCTCATCGAGGTGAGAAACCTAGGAGAATAAACAAAAACGGTTTTTGTGTTTTTTCGTTTGGGTTTGTTTGGGTTTGGGTTGTTGTTGTTTGGTTTGGGTTTGTTTGGATTTCGGAGAAGATCGAACCGATTTTGTTTTGTTTTCTTGTAGATGTTCGGCGCAATGATACTTTTTAAAAATAGTCTTTTAAATTAAGCTGTTTTTTAAATCATTTTTGTATTAGTTGTGCTGGTTCATGTACATTTCAAAAACCCAAAATATTCAGGCCCAATTTTGACAGGATATTGAATTAAATAAATATTTAGCAGGGTGCAGCTAGTAGGAAAATCAATTTTTTCTAATTTCACTACTCTCCTTTTGCTGATTGAATCGAATTTTTAATGAACAAAAATGTTTTAGCATCCTAACGCAACAATTTATTTAATTACAAATCGAAGTTGAAAATTTGTAACAGAAAAAGTAAAAAATTGTCAACCTTGTTGTAATTAAAAATTCATGATCATGACCACAAATTGAAAAAATATGTTTTGAGCAGTACAAAATAAATTAATACGTGAAAGATGAAAAAAGGTGAATATAATCCAAAGATACAAACTCCAACGTCGTGATTCAATTAACTTTTGGCGTGGGCAAATTTGACATATGCGATTGAAAGTCATCATCCTTTTAACCAGCAGGCCCTTTCTCATTTTTTTTCGTTGTGAAATCCCATTTTTCTAGTCTCAACTTGCGAAATTATAACTGAAATAATCAATTGGCAAAAGTTTTATTGATGTGCTCCCCATAAAACAATGATTCCACTCTGTTACAAATGCAATTGTATTCCCCCGCGATAAAAGGTTTTATTTTTTTTTTATTTTGTTGTCGTATCAGTAGAAAGTTTCTCACGATAAACAGTGGCAGGGGAGGGAGGCGAAGGGAAATTACTTTATCGTACTTTAGATTTCATGAAAAGGGCTTTAAATAAGCAAAAATAAATAAAATGCGAGGAAAGTTGATTTTCTCAGATGAAAGTTTCCGAAACATGCTACCAGGGAGTTTATCGTCCGGATTTATTATTCCTGCAGGAGGTTCTTTTTATTCGAGCTCTCGAAGGGGCTGCAAATACCTGGGAAAAATTTCACCATGGTCCTTTGACGTCGTCGTCCATGGAGTTTATGTGACTTTCTCGAAACGGTCGTTACTCCAACGCGGTAATATTTTTTCATTAATAATTTACTAACAATTCTCTGGTTTCGCGTCTAAAACATTTTGGAAAGTTCAACTTTGTACACCCCTCCCGTCCGCGATAATTTCCAGTATTGAGAAAATTTCGGGTTCGTCTAAAAAAAAAAACAATGTTTAAGTTTGTTATCTCGTGGCATTGAGCTTCATGGATTTTCTTATCGCAAGAGTACCTTCGTGTTGAATCGTTTCGAAAGTTAATTCGATTTTTGACAAAGGGAAATTGCGATAAAAGGGAGAAAAGTTTAGACAGGAAAGCTGTGGGTTTCTTTTATGAAAACAATGCTTGTTGCGTGAGAAGGGAAAATGTGGGTTGAAGGAATGATAAAAAATAAATGAAAGGCTGGAAAGATGAGAATTTCAAAGGGATAAGGGCCAATTTCGTTTCCTCACCCCTTCGAATCACCCTTAACGAAATTTACTCGAGAAACTCATTTTACGTTATAAATACTTCAAATCTGTTTTCACGATGTGAATATATAGAGTTTGGAATAATTTAGTGGCGAGTAAGAGAGTTAAACAGTACCTTTGATATTTCTAGTTTTTTAATTGAGTTATTGATGTAGTCTATTGCGATTTTCTGATGTGTCGTTGGATCGGGATAACACAAGGCCATATGAATAATATTCGTACGTTTGAAAATACATATTTCGAGTTTTACAATAATTGTTGATTAATTCATCGTTAAAATATATCTTCAACTGTTTTATAATTTTAGTGGCAAACATGAGAACGCAATTTATTTATAACTTAGCTTAATCAATCGGTCGATCCTAAATCTTGATGTTACATTCGACTGTAAACTAAATTATTATCACCACTAAATTTGCCAGATGATTTAGTGAATTTTTTTAAACGGTTCATGTATAATAATAAATAAAAAACAAATAATAAATTAAAAATAATGAAATAATAAATTTCCCTATCAAAAACCATAATTCGTCAAATTTTCTACATCTTTGTCAATTTTTAAATATTCATCCAGTTATTTTTATTATAAAAATATATACATAAATCTTAAAAATTATATGCACTCAATATCGAATTATTAAATCGTAACCAGGATCGTATTTCGAAAAATCTCAAAAAATTGTTTACTATTAACCTACATTTGCTAATGCACTTTCTTTTGCGAACTTAGAAATTTGTAGAATAGCGTTGAATAATATGCAGTTTCTTTTCAGTTGAATTAATGCATCAATGAAGAAAAGATAAGAGAAGTACAAAATCGACTTTTCCACTGTTGCTCTCCCCATAACAAATTTTGAGTTACATGAAAAGTGGCGAGTTTCTCTTCAAATCTTCAGCCCTGGTTGACTGAAAATCTCGTATGGCGTCTTACCGTCGAACGTCAAGGTTGAACTTCTTCTGGATGGCTGGATCAGCACGTTAATTGAGATGTCACATATATATATATGGAATATCGATCCTAATGTCCTCGAACATGAAATATATATATATATTTCATGTTCGAGGACATTCGATGCCGATTCGACCTGAGTTTGACAAGTCACCTCTCCGATTTGACTTACGATTTTTTATGTTATTGTACTATCTCTGAAAGGCACTCGAGAATTTTTTCAGATTTTTTTCGGTACGATTCGACTTCATAATATTTTTTATGAACAAAAAATTTACGCCAAAATTTAAAAATCGGAAAAAAATCAGAGAAATCCTACGTGACATATCAAATACTGTTTGCGTTGAAAAAAAAACGAACGCGCGTTTCGTTTGGACTACAACGAGCTTTTTTCGAAAAAAATGAAGAAAGAAATGAAAGAGGGAAAATGAAAGAAAGTTAAAGAGGAAAAAAATGATATGACATTATGTAGAATTGACAAGAATTTTTTCAGATTTTTTAAAGAATCTTTGTGTTTTGTTTAGCTATTGATTCTATTTGAATACATTTCTTTACATTTTTTTTGCGAAAAAAGCGGCATATAAGCCAATAAAAACGTGCGCCCACTTTTTTTCAACGCTCACAGTGTTTGATATGTGATACAGGATTTTTGTGAATTTTTTCTGATTTTTGAATTTGGACGTTAATTTTTTGTTTTGAAAAATATTGTGAAGTCAAATTGTTCTGAAAAAATATGAAAAAATTCCCGAGTGCCTTTCAGAGATGGTGCAATAACATAAAAAATCGCGGGTTAAATCAGAGAAGTGTAGTGTAAAACTCAGGTCCAATCGGCATGGAATGCCCTATGTACGTATATCTATTATATATTTACGGATTTGAGACAACTGGATCATTTATCGTCTTGTCATAATGTGAGCAGCAAAACACGTGTGACTTGCGTCTGATTAAAGGGGGTGATTAAGATTCTGATTAAGTTATAAAAATGTCCGTCAATACGATGCGAAAGGAAAGTGAAGAAATCGCAATTTTCCACTTTTCCTCGGAGATCGAACTTGTGCATTTCCCGTCTCCATTGACGTTTCGTAAATAACACGTGGCACATATATTTCTCTTTACATACTTTCGCGAAGAGCTTCTCTACTATATAATTACAAAGTTGGTATAATTTTTTCATGGGAAGAGCTTGTGCGTCGAATTTTGAGCAACCGTGTGGAGAGATCAGTAGGATCAACTTGTTCCTCAGGACTGTATTGACTTAACAAGTATTTTCAAAATTACTATTCGTCTGTTTAAAAAATATTTCTTAACTTACAAATTAGTTTAAAATAACTTGAATTTAAATTTTTCAACATAAACATAAATTAAACATTTCTTCAACGTATTTCTTTAAATTTGTATTTCAAATATTACGATGCAAAAGATTTTATCAAACGATACATTTTCGCTAATTGATTTATTTTAACATTGTCATTTTCATCGTCATCGCCTTTAACATAAATCAGCATCACTATTACAATTGTTTATACTTTTATCAAACGATTATTAATGCTTTTTTATATTAGTGTGTATAATAAAATAGTTATCATTAAATAATAATAACAACGTAAGATTTCGTCAAACGACAAGTTTTTGCTTCTCACTTCGTTATTGCTATTTGTACTTTTTTAATAGAAACATTATTGTCTTTTTATACTTGACTGTACAATTAAATAATAATTTTACAAATATAACAACAACGAAATCTTTCTACAATAACATCAAAGAAATTGTTCCATTTTCGTATTCTTTAACTCGAAGCTTTGTTTCAGGAATTACTTCAATTGGAGCTTCACTTAAATTCAGAAATCCTCATTTGGAATTGAGGATCTAAACAAAAAAAAAGTGAAACCCACTCGTAAATAACACACGAGTCATTCGAGTGTGAAGAAAAGAAGAGAAAAGCAGCAAAGGCAGTATGAGTAGAAGAAGTATGAAACGCGAGACCGGAAGTGCTAATAAGATCGATATTTTGGGAGAGTGGGGGGAAAGAACGAAAGCAATGTCAGGGGATGAAGAAAAGCTTGGTATCCGAAACGATCGGAAGAAAAGGGTCACAAGGGTTGACTTTAGAGGACGTGGAGAAGCAGAGTAGGGGGATTTAAAAAATGATAGGGTAGAACAGTTGGGACCGGATGAAAGTGACGTGATGACGTGTAGAAGTGAGAAAAGATTGCCAGCAGCACCGTACGGTTTCTAGGGTTTCCAAGGGCTGGAAAGGTTGGCCAATTTACTCCTCTCCGAATGTCAAGATGGCATGTTTAGTTGGAGAGCACCAATAAATATTGAGGAGAACTGGAGGGTTGTCAGAACCCAGATGTGAGGAGGATTGGATGGGAGGATAGGGAGGACAACTGGAACGATGGAATAACGAGGTCCTGGAGCAGCCAAATACCGACCAAGGGATTAGAGAGCTCAACCGAGACCAATAGTGGCTAAAGGATTACGGGGCCAACAAGACAGATGGAAGCATTGATAGTGACGGAACGTGGAGAGTGCCAAGGTTTTGTGCTGGAAGATGCTGGAGAACTTCGTGTAAGACAAGCTAGCAAACAGTACGGGAGAAACCAATGCTGTTGTTGGAGTTTAATAGGGTTGTGCTGATCCAATGTGAAAGTACCAATGATGCGTCTAAAGTTGGAAAACAATGTCTATTTTCCCACGAAACATCTAATCCTTGATGACTTAAGTTCGGTATAGCTTTAGTTTATTCGAGTTGCTGATATTGATAAGAGTCACGAGAAGTCATTTTAATTATAGTTACAGTTATTCATATTGCTCAAAACGTTTATCAGACATTTATCATATTCTTTTCATGATTTTTTGTTTAGGTTCGTTTGGGTTATCGTTATACATCTTAAGGCGCTTTTTTGTTTGGTTCTTTTGGCATTTTTGGTTTGAGTTCTATTTTGAAAACGGCTAGAACGTAAGAAAAGAACAGGAGACTGAAATACAAAGACGGAAGTAAATTTAGTCGACAGAAATTGACGTTGAAGCTTTCCCCAGTTTATCAAAATTTATCAACGTTTTTTAAGAGTTATAAAAAATCGTTTACGTTTTATTGAAAAATATGATTGACGTTTTTGCTTCATCAGAAATATTCGAGGACAAAGCGTTGATAATCTGATTTCAAGATCAACGAAAATGTTTTTTGTATGTGTCTCAAAATAGCCTGGATCTCTTATAAAGAATATTGCATGAATTTCGTAGATTGAAAATACATTTTTCTCATTTATGTATGTTTTTGTGTTACATGAAAAACGTAATCAGGTTTTTTTTTCAAACCGTCACATCAAACAAGTGAATGAGACGAAGTAAAAACGATTTTAAAGCATAATTTTTATTCAGCTACAATTTAATAACAATCATAAATGCACCTGTTTATTAAGGCATTACTGAGGAAATCTTGGATTTGCAAATCCAGATCGTCTCGTGCAGGTTTAGCCTTACGTATATCTTATTTGATAATGAATCAACACTTAGAGGTGTTAATTTTCCACTTGTAACAATAATTGTTATGAAATTCGATGATATCGGTGTGCGTGTAACTGAGATTTTGTCATTGACTGTTCATCAGTTATACCCAGCCATTAAAAAAAGTTTCAATTTTTAAATGTCATTAATACGTTCACAAAATGGCATTATTATAAATTATTATCCAAAAACTCAATATTTATTGAGTTTTCCAATAATAAATCTTTGACTGTGTTATAAATTGAGTATAAAAGGCAACACGTTTATTTATTTAAAATTCAGCACGATCAATTGCTCGATTCCAATGATGACGTCATAATTATTTCAGAATTTACATTTTTGTCCAATAAAAAATTCCTCGTAAATTTTCTTGCTCTGAAAAAAATGAGGATCGACGGCAGTTCACGAAAAAGGTTGACGCACGTAAGGAAATAAATTTATGGGGGTAAGACGTCACGTACCACGTACATATAGACACAAAGCCTAAATCGAGATTTTCCTTATGTTCAAAGGTGGGTTTAACGCACCCTAAAATTTCCTGTACGATATCGATTTTCCGAGGGAGTCTCTTGGAGCTCGTTCCCCGATGAGCGCAGGCGTCGATTTTCAGAGTATGGCGTCATCACACCCCACTCTCAGGTGGGCGAAACTCCAAAGCAAATCGTGGCACGTCGTCGTAACTTCGACAGACTTCTTTCGGCTTTAGCCTGTGACTTTTGGCTTTTCCGAATAAATAAACAAATTATCAATGATTCAACGCTTTTGACGAAAATTTGTGTATAGTGGGACGGGAGGGAGTGAAAAAAATGTCGACCGGAAGTACCCAGGTGGTTGCGATGATATCATTCATCGTTGCTTCTTCCATCTCGTTTTCCGGTGGTGAGAAACAATTTTTTGTTTTTATAATATCCTTCCACGTTTCCCTTGACGTATCAACGATTTTTTTCAATAAACCTCTCGTTCGAATAAAATTTTTCACGAATTTTAAGATTTCACACAATCTCAATTTCAATTTTCATTTTATTTTTAAATGTCAAGTTTTTTTTTACTGATTCGTTATGAATTCATGGAAAATTGACTTTCGTATTATTTTGGCGCATTTTGGCTTCCTTCAGCCATTAAACTCGTTTTTATATGTACAATCCTCGTATCAGCTGATATGAGGAAAAATGAAGATATTGACTGACTCTGTTTTTGTACGAATGTACCTGCGCAGTTCGCATTTGTTTTAGTACCCTTAAGGGCATTAACAAGTTTTTAAATTTTTTTTTATATAGTACTAATAATTGAAAGTTCTGGAAATTAAGAAACGATCAGAAATAATAATAAGGTTTTTTCTGAATGTGATCTTCATTTTTAAATAAATCAATTTAAAATTTACTATTTTCTAGCTACGAAAGCGTTTTATTTAAACAGTGTTAGTTCAAATATGATATTTAAAAGATTCAAAAAATACTTATATTCTAGAATTTTTAAATATAAAAATTAAAAAATTCAAATAATTCAAAAAAGATGAAAGTCGATATTCTAAAAAATAGAATTAAAAAAATTTGATCGTTTAAATTTTACGAATCCTCCTCATGCTGATTGATCAAATTTAAATGTTTGTATATTCCAAAATAAGTATACGTGACACATTTTCGAAAAACAACAGAAAGAAAAGTTTTTTTTGGAGACTAGTTTTATATCTCTCTTTTGTTCTTCATCCCTCTTGAATTATATTAATAGTATTGGAAACTGCAGACTATCAATGTTTTCATCAATTTACGTCTTTCAATTATTGGAATCTCCAATATTTTTTTGGTTAAGTTTTGGTTTTAGTAGATGACTGATTTATGTTCGATTGAAGGCCAGCTGTTGTCAAAGGAACATCGTACCCATGCGGCATCGGAACGAGCCAATGATCTTTGGTGTTATCAATGCAATACAATGAAAGACGAGATCGGCTGCGTCGATTTGGCCAGTAATGATAGTTCCTTAATGACGAAGTGCGTAGACGACAAGAGAATTTGCATCGTAAGTTATTTTTTGATGTAACCTTTTCTTAACGATTAAATATTATGAAGTACTAGAAATTCAAAAAAAATCTTAAATGCTTTTTTTAAGCATTTAAGAACTTTTAGAAATTTAAAAATTTCAGAATTTTCAGAATTAAACAAAATTAATCTCATAAAATTCGATATTCTAAAAAATGTAATCAAGCAATCTAATAATTCAAAATTCATGAATTTTCTTCACACTGATCAATGAAATACAAAAATCCGTATATGCCGAAATTTTGAATTGGATTGAAGGTAATGTTAAAGCAATCGTTAATATATCTCATTAAAAAAAACGACCACTTTAACAGAAGTTTCGTCGGCTTAAAAAATATTTAAACATGAATCCTCGATGTTATTCAAAAACTTTTGATTATATAAAAAAGTATTAGTTATATAAATATATCGAATATATAAAATTACATAAACGAACAAACAATTATTTATATATCACATAAATTTTGTGTAAAGTATTTTGTATAATGGAATTCATATTTTATATAATACAGTTATCAGTTTAATGATTTATATTTTATATAATTGAAAAAAATATAAAAAAGCCATCTGTCTCGACGAATAATATTCACGATGAACGACTAAAAATCTCGGTTTCCATCTTAATAAGTAGAGTGCGATAAGAAGACTAATGAAAGACGATCGCGAGATAAGTATCGTGTCATCGTGATGTCACTCTCGCCGTATGTCGTAGGTAAAGAGATTTTCCTTTTCAACGAGTACGGAGAATTCGACATCGGAGCTGATGATGTGGTCACTGGAACGCAATTGCACTAACAAATGTGAGCCGGGCTGTATCGTTATCGGAGAACGCGTGAAATTGTACTCTTGCACAGCGTGCTGCGAAAAGTCACTGTGCAACACGGGCAAAGGCACCGCCACCGATCTTAACGGTAGAGAAATCGGATTTTTTCTCGCCCTCGTACTTCAAGCTGTACTGACCGTTACTCTGTACCCTTCGTGACATCGCTAATAAAGTACTATTTTTCTTTATTATCATTACGATTATACTTTCTATCTTATTAATTATTGGACTATCGTCAAATACACGCTAAATTGCATCTTCCTTATTAACGGTGAATTTCGTACGATTTTTCGTTTTGTTATTATTTTTTGAGGTATGGGCAAAACGTTAGTCGAAAGTGGGGAAATCGAGGATTCACAAGTAAAAATTGCATCGCACGTGTTTGGCCTAGAAAATACTTTAATTAATAATATTAATAAGATATAATAATACCTTAATTAATATTGCATTAATAATCGCAATATCAATTAAGGTTTTAATAATACCTTAAGTTAATAATATATTAACGCTTGTAAATATCAATTTTTCATTTTTAATAATCATTGAAGTCAAATTCGATGGTATTTACGTGTTCTTGACTGAGGTTTTGTCAGTGGCTGTACACCTTTTTCAACTGTCCAACAAGAAAAATCCTTAATTTTTTAATTCACTTAATACGTTTACATAATCTTTATATCAATAATTTTCTAAAAAAGCTCAATAAATGTTGAGCTTTCCAATGATTTGATCAATTCGTCTTTAAAATGAAACTTTCACTATTTTATCGATTGACTGTCAAACGCGACAACGCAGTCTATTTATTTGCAACTTAGTATAATCAGTGGCTTAATCCTAAATCTTAATGATATAATATTTTCAGAATTTGAGACGATTTAGTTTTCTCATAAATAACCGTGTTTAATTCATATGTTTATAATTACTAAATTATTTAGTGAAAATTGTTAAAATAATTCCAGTATTATTATTATTTTCTCAAGAACCATTATTCTTAAAATTTTCAAGATTATTTGCAATTTTCAATCCGTTCAGCAATATAAATATTGTATTTATCGTACTTGTGCTTCTTTTCATTGTTGTTGTTTACTTAAATGTACCGGACTTTGTGTAGGTTGAGTTGATTTATAAACGAAGAAGAAAAGTTGTGATAAATATGTAAAAAATATTTTTTAACATCGCCTCTGATTAATATTAAATATTTTATATATCAAGCTACTATTATGTGTTACTTTATTTTAATAATTTATTGAATTTAAAAGTAGCTCGTTGAAAGCTTTATTTTATTACAGTCAATTCTATTGTAATGTCCATTGTTGAATTTATTTACTGGAAATAATTGGGACGTTGAAATAAGAGTATCGATTTATGGTTCACTGAGTTCAGGGATCAATTATTCAGCCATGATTATTTTTATATCATGAATTATGTGTTCATACAGAATAAGTATTAAATGTCGATCGGAAAAAAATATGATTGCTCCGGTTATATTATGAACGTTGTCTGTCCCAGAGTACTGTGTTTCAAAAATTCAATAAAATCGTTATTGTTAAATGAACAATATTTTCTATCGGATAGTACCCATTTCTCGTGAGAAAATATTTTACAAATGAAATTGTTTAATGGTACAATAACAAAATTTAACCAAAGAAGGGATGAATATGATCGTTATCATTAAAGTGCAAGTAATTTATAAAATAAAATTATAAAAGTGGTTATCATTGTAGGTAAATGTAAAATCGTAATTGAAAAGGAGAATAATTAGTAAATTAGAAAAATTTGGAAAAAAAGAATTTGAATTTTGAAATAACGGAAGCATTGAAAAATAATTAAGTTAGAGTTATGTTTAATCGTATTAACAGAAAATTGACATATTTTTTGTTGCCGGAATATTCTCAAATGATTAACCAAGCAAGTACCACCCGCAATGATATTAAATCACCTTCATTTCATTTTTATAAGCATCTGGTACTTTAATAACCAATAAATACAATAATTAATGAAGCAAACAATCAATCACCAACTTGTATTTTTTTTTCTCGTATTATTGTGAAATGGACTTTTAGCATTTTGGATCGTGTTCCATGATGATTTTCCACAAAGAGTTAGAAAATCGTTAAGTTGAAGTTATATTTAATCGTATTAATAAAAAATGGAATGAAAATATTAATTGTCGGAATTTTCTCAAATAACGAACCAAGCAAGTACCATTTACAATGATATTAAATTACCCTCGTTCAATTTATAAAACAATCTGGTACTTTAATAATTATCAAACACCATAATTAATTTAAAGAAATAATAGTGAACAGCTCGTGCTTTTTTTTGTTCTCGAATTATTGTGAAATGGACTTTCAGTATTTTAGATCGTGTTCCATGATGATTTTCATTGAAGGTCGACGTGAAGTTTATAAATAATTTGGTAGGCTCGCAGTGATTTTTCATTTCACGTAACCACAGCCGGTGCACGAAAACGCCAAGCGTACAAACACACTCGCATAACCTTTTGGAACACTCTCAGGGCACACAGATGTATCGAGATCTATATAAAACATTTCCGCAGTGTTCCCCGAATACGTTTAACGAGTTCGAGGAGGTCGGGATATTTCTCTCGCACCCATATTCTCCGTTAGCACACCCGTTTCGTGGGCGAGGAGTAATCACACCGAGCTCTTCGGTACTATCTATAGAGTACCGTCGCGCGCCCATTTATATATGTAGATATATATAGATATATGTGTGCGCTTGAATATATATATATAAATATATTAATATGCCTGTTTATCGGCCACTCAGAGTCAAGAGGGCGTACCTCGAATTATTGTCAATGCGATACAAACCACAAAACCCATTTACTACTCTCAGCCATTCAAAATTGACAAAATTGTCCTTGTTTCTTCAGACAATTATTTTAGAGAAAATAAAAAAAAAACGATTAAAAACATAATCTCAAGAACAAAATAATCAAAAACATATCCTGGAAAAAGATAACTCATAGGAGTTAATTGAAAAAAAAAAATGAAATTATTTTCAGAATATTATTTCCGGAGGGATCATTTTTAGAAAGTAATTTTTTTAAATGATCATTTTGAAAAAGTAATTTAAAATAAAAAGAATCTCAAGAAATGTTAATTCTAGAAAATGATTTTGAAGAAATGGAAATTATTTTCATAAAAATATTTTCGGAGAAATCATTTTTATAAAGTAATTTTTTAAAATGATAATTTTCAGAAAGTAATTTTCAAACCAAATCATCTAAAAAATTTTTAGTTTTAGAAAATGATTTGAAAAAAATGAATTGTTATAAAATATGTTTCCAGAACATATATTGTTAGGAAATTACTTAGAAAAATAAACAAACCCAAACAATTTATGGAAATAATGCAACATCGATTATTATTGCAGGTTATGTCAGAAAGAAGCGATACGATCATGTAGTAGTTGTTGGAGCAGGTTTTTTGAATTTTGTATGTTTATTGATAAACAATGATTTAATATCAGAATGGAAGGTACAAACGATCTATTTCATCAAATAAATATAATTATTTCGGTAGATTAACGTTTTTCCTAACTCGATTGTTCTGGATCAAAAAAATGGAAAAATTAGTTGTCGATTCGTAATTAAGTTGACGACTTTTTTATTATTTCGTGATAATAGAAAAGTAATTAATCAAGCTTTTATTGAAAATGCTTGATAATTACCATATCTAAATAATTTGTGAAACTATCTAGGCAATGAAATTCACCAAAAAATCTTTATCACTATTTTCCTGGCAATACCAGAAATTATCAGAAAATTGATTATTCTGATAACTAAATTCCAGAAAAAATTCAATATATAAAATAAATTTTTCAAAAATACAACAAAATTAATTACGCGGAATGATACCGAACGAGGATAAAAAAAGTGAAAAAAAAAAAAAACAAAAACATAAATTACGCGGAACGATACCAAACGACTTTGAACGTATTCAAGCAAACACGACACCAATGACGAAACAATTATCCCTGATTACAGCGGTACCGACCGTGGCTCTAGGTGTCTTCTGGCAAAGATGGCGGCGATCCTAAATTGACGGTCGCGTAAAAGCCTCACCGAGTTTAAAGTAAATTGCGGTATCAATATGTTACGCATAATATGACGTTGACGAAACGCGATTTCCCATACTTTATAGGCGGTGGATGTGGAAGAGACGCCCTCGAGAATTCCGTAGTGATACGTCGCCTGGTATATTGTAACACACAGTGTGCTTTAAACGTGGGTGCGCTGTTCTCGTCGCGTATCACTCGTACACAAAGCCGCCGTTATTTAGAAGCTGGCAGACGTGGCTTTTTCTTATTCTTCTTCTTTTGGGTCTTAGTCTTCTCTTCTTCTTCCTCTTCTTCTTCGTCCGGACTTGTCGACTCGTAGCCGAGTCTGTCCTCGATACATATACATTTACGTACACTTTTGTGTATATATATATACATATATATATATATATATATATAACTATATAGGAGAAGAGGGCACTCGATCTCGGTCTCCCATGTGGCTGGCAGTTGCATTTGGTATGGCTGTCCCGACGCGTGCGGCGTCGGTTCAATTAAACGATGCACGTTAATTCAGTGCGCGAACAACGCGAAGCTCAACGAGCCAAAATAAGCTTCGACCTCAACAATTTTCTACCTGACGTTTCTTGACGCGACAATACCTCAGAGTTGATGAAATCATATCGTTGTCAAGTGTACAATAGCTAGTTGCGCAACTCCTTTTTGTTTTGTTTTGTTTTGTTTTCTTTTTTTTTTTCAAATCATCCGATTTTGGACGAGGGAAGTTTCGATACAAAAAAAGGAAAATAAAAACCGCGACCTTCATTCACCGCTGATCAGGGATTCTAAATATTGGAACCGTGAAAATACGTTGAAAGATCGGTATTCGGATGAAAATTGATTGACACACGGATAATTCGGGGTTGTACGGAGCTTCATTTATGAAAATCGAGGATTTGTAAGCTAATGCAAAATGATGCTTCTACGTTTGCACGAGCTTTTGGTACTGATAACGAGTCTGGTAAACAGTTCGATCAGCGTCGAATTGACGGATTCCCGATGGAGAGCAGTGGGCGAGTTCGTTGATCCGGTTATTGTTTCACGTCGCGTTCCGGAGCGTGACAGGAGATCGATCGTTTGGGGTAACAAGGAGGATGAACGAGAGATGGACGGTATGATAGTATCGATCGGAAATTGGACGTTGATCACCTTCAGAAACGAGGATTTAACGACTTCGTCGAAACTAGAAGTCCATTGGGTACGGGGGAACTTCCGGTCGCGGGAAAAACGGTTTTCAAGCCCGATGAAGCACTATTCCTCGTGTGACGTTCGTCAAGGTCGCGTACTCGATGACGATCGTTCAGTCGTTGCTCTGACGGTTTGCCATGACGAGTTTTACGTCATGATTCGCTCTCGCGATCGCGTATTTTACGTTCGTCCCGTTGACGACGGTCGTCACGTTCTCGAGAGATCAAAATTCCCCGACGGCGATCCAGATGAGGACATTGACATCGGGGGTTCCTCAGACCAGCTTGGTCGCCCGGCGAGCCGTGAATCACCCGAAAATCATCGCGATATCGCTGGAATATTGCGTGGGTCGAACGATCATTACGTCGCTTCCACCTCCGCCAATCACGACGGTCAAAGAAATCCTCGTTATTCGAGGGATTCGAGATTGCCAGTGGGAAGTAACGCTGCTGCGGAAACGCTGAGGAACAAAAGGGCCATCGGCGCTTGCATCAATAAAACCTTTTACAATTTAACTGGCGACACTTTCGACATCGAATCCGACATCAGACCTGGCAATGTCGAAGAACTCGGTGGGAAGTTCGATAACGGGAGCTTACAAACCGATCATCACAACGCCGAGAGAGAAACGGAACAGAAAGATACCGCGGGGGAAAACACCAACGGTGGTGAATACGACAGCGAGAACGTTGGCTATTTTTACGATCGAACGTGGGAAAAAGCGAAACTGCCCAGTGAGTTTGAGACATTCATTGTGGGAAAGTTTGAACGTTTGTGCCGAGGATACACTTGTAATAGTCATTCTCGTATCCATTTAGGGAGACCCCAATGTGACGGTCGCAAAAATAATTCTTCTTTTTTTGAATCTTTTTAAACTCGTATAATTGCTGTTTCTTGAGCTTTATTAAAAATATAAATATGTAAAAGTATTCCACATTTGTTCAAGTAGATTCAAGTTAATTTTCATTTAAGAAAACAATCGCATGTTGGAAGTAAAGGATGGGTCAATAAGAGTGCACGTTTTAATTTAAAAATGAAACGTCTGTTTTTTTTTTGGGCGAGTGATGATGTTTTTATTGCATTGTAAAGTAGACATGTTACAATTATGTATGAAATTAAGTATCAGCATGTGGTCCCCGCAACTCTGAACTCAGATCCTTGCTCTTTTCATGAAATTTTCGATGACCCTTTGAGAAAAATGTGGCACTATCTCACCGATAACGCGTCGGATCTCGGCGTTGAGCTCAGTAATTGTTTGGGGTTTAATCATATAGACCTAATATTTCAAATAACCCAGAAGAGGATCCACATTTTTGTCAAAATGTCATCGAAATTTTCATGAAAAGAGCGAGAGCCTGTATTCAGAGTGGCGGGGGCCGTATGCCGGATACTTCATGCCATAAATAATCGGAACGTGTCTACTTTACAATAAAAAAAATATCATCGATCGCTCAAAAAATCATGTTTTTTATTTTTAAATGAAATCGTGCATTCTTATTGGGACACCGTCTTTAATAAATTGCGGAATAAATAAAACGATTATCGGAAATTGACTCTTTTTTATGGGATTGAAATCTGTGATTTGATACATCTGCAATAAAAAGTGAAAGAAAATAATTAAAATGTACCCTTAATATTTATTAATGCCGCTATTTTTAATCGTAGCCGCTCTTAAATTCGCTTCTTTATCGGGATGTCGTCACGTCGAAGTAAAAAGTATCATTCTTAACTAAATATTTTATATCGAGATAGTTATTTGAAGAAGTAGCGTTTTAGAAAAAAGTTACCAGCAATTATATATACTACAGTTAATACAAAATTCAAGAACTGCTATAACGTACAAAAAATAATATTTGATATACATATATTTGACAGTACAGACTGCAAGCAGATGCAAAAAAGGATCGACTTTTTGAAGCCATCACAGTGGGCTTTTCCCTTAAATTAAATATATTAGGGTTGTTATAAACATACATTATTTTTTTATCATCGTATCAATATTTAGATTATCTGATGTCGTTTTCTATCACAAAATTTCCTTGAAACTATTCAAGTTTAGAAGCTAAGATTTCGAGCGTTTCAGCCGGCTAAATTGAACAGAAATTGTGTTATCTTTTATTTTTTATTTCTCATATTGATTTTTCCGAAACGTACAAAAAATATATTTATTCAAAAACGAATGAAAATTGAAAAAGTTGTGGATCCTTATCGATCAGGCAACAAACGATTTGCCTGATCGTTAATTATTATTTTTTTTTTTTAGTTCATTTTTATTTAAGTATTTTAAAGTTTTCACTTCCTTTGTCAAAGTTTAAATTTGTTGGTGTTTTTTAATTGGTTAATTTTTTTAATGATTTGCTTTATTTTTTACACTGTAAAAATAATTTCGAATTCGATCGGCTGAATAGAAATCTACATTTAATGTCAGCCTGGTCAACTCTGAAACCTACATCGATTATTTAAACGGTTTCATCGATCTTCATTAGAAATTGATTATTGTAATTTGAAAAAAAAAATGACAGAGTGCAATGAATTTAGAAGAATCGCAAGGAAAAAGAGAACTTTTGGATCATTGGAGAACGATCCAAACTCGTGATAGTAATTTTTGTATGACACTCGCAAAACGTTGCTTAACAATAATTTTGAAAAAAATGGGACACGTGATACGCGCAGGAAGAAAAGTAATCGGAAAGGAATTACCGACCCGATGGTTGGAGCTCGGAATCGCGATCGATTACTCCGTGATTAATTTTCATGGCCACCGAGTTCAGCAGTACGTTCTCGCCCTGTTGAACATCGTGAGTAAAGTTCGTGGTAGTTCGGCGTTTTGTGACAAATCGAATGATTTTTTTTTTTCAACTTTTACATTCGAGCATTTCGATTTATCGAAGAATATTTCAAATGAAATTTCTCGGTTCAGGTAAGCGCGATCTACAAAGATCCATCGTTGGATTCGAATCTTCGTCTCGTAATCGTGCGAATGATATTTTACTCCGAGAAATCCGATGGTATGGTGAGGCAGGGTGACGCTAGAAAATCGCTGGAAAACGTCAACAAGTGGAACCGAAAATTGCTCTCTTTGGAGGATGAGAATCACGACGTGGCTGTTTGGCTGACGAGATTGGATATCGGTGGACCGTCCGGATATGCACCGGTTTCCGGTGCTTGCGATCCAGCGAGATCATGCGCCCTCAATCGAGACGAAGGACTCACCAGCGCGTTTATTATCGCTCACGAAGTTGCGCACATGTTCGTATTTTTGGGCTTGATAAGAAAAAAATCTTTATATTGAAATCGATTTTTGTTAGAAATTCATTTTCACTTTTCGGCCATTTTTTAATTTTAAGCCAATTTTGATTTTTAATCTAATTTTTATTTTTTAGCTCATCTTTATTTATAAACGATTTTTTATTCTCAAATACATTTGTACGTTTAAAATGATTTGTATTTTTAAATCAATGTTTTTAAAATTTAAACTTTTTATCTGCTTTTTAAAAAATCTCTCTTTTTTTTTTAATTCGCGTTTCAAAGCGAGACGAAATCATTTTTCGCAGTCTCGGTTTGACACACGACGGAGACGAAACGGCAGGAAACACTTGCGGCGAAGAGGCGTCGATGGGCAGCGTGATGGCTCCGATGGTAGCCGCAACGTTTCATCGATTCCACTGGTCCTCGTGTTCCAGGAAGGAGTTTCATCGTCATTCAAAGTGAGGAGGCAATCGATCTTCCCCTTTTTCAATGATCCGAGGAGCACTAATTCGGCGTTTGATTGCAGACGCTTTCAATGCCTCAACAATAAGCCTAGCGATGGAAATTCTACGCACTTGGGCCGAGAAACAGCACGAGAGACTTTCACGATGGACGAGCAGTGCAGAATGGAATTTGGCGAAGGGTAAAAAAAAATAGAATTTTTACGCGAAAAAATTCACTTTATTTTTTAAATCATTGAACTTTCAGGTACGCGCTTTGCCGAAGTTTCGAATTGCCTGGACCGTGTTCGCACTTGTGGTGTGGTCATTCCAGTGCCAGCGAAGTTTGTAAAACTAAAAAAGGACCGCCATTGGAGGGAACCCTGTGTGGAAAAAACAAGGTACATTTTTATTGGATTTTCTCAGATTTCGATTTGTTTGGGTTTGTTTGGGTTCGTACCGGTTATGGCGGTGAAGAGATAAAAATAGGCTACGGGTCTTTCAATAAAACTTCTTTTTTTTGTTTTTCTTTTTGTGACACGAGGCTAGTCATGAACCACACGTTCGATATCATAGAATAATCATTTTTCAAAGGTATTACAGAATAATAATACACTAATCAATCTCGAATTTTTTAAATCAATTGTTTAGTACTTGTAAAGTATGCATTTAACGTGGTTAATTATGGGGCAGTAGATTTTCCAAACAAAATATTTGCTGACATATTTAGAAAATATTAAATAAAAATGTTTATGGTATATATTAAAATATTAATTATGTTTACTGAAATATTAAATTAGTATAGATACCTAGTCCTTCATGGAACTAGGTATCTATACTAATCTAATACATGAATTTAATACATGAATTATATTTGAATTTTTCACTAAATAATTTAGTAATTGTAAACATATGGATTTAATATGGTAGCTTATGGAAAACAGCTTCTGCAGACGTTAATGGCTGCAAAACGAAGGATTTTATTCAAATTCTTATTCAAAATGGAAAACTACTATGTGAAAGTGTTAATTTATTATCAAATTAGGTATTAGTAACCGTAAACTCGTACGACACGATCTAGACTCATAAATCCACGATTTCTTCATTTTCGTTAAACTTTTCGCCCGATCGACAGTCCAGTAACACCAGTCGAGTAAAACACTATAAAGAATACGTTCTCGAGTACGTTTCATTTCCGTGGGTTCCATATTTTTAAGATTTTAACATTTTTTACTGATCGCAATTGCCATAGCAACCGCCGCGTTGTGGCGAACCCAAACAAAATTGCAGTCGATAGAAGGCAGCGCGTGCTATCGCACGTAGTCATTTTTTCAATTTCGACGTACAAAAACTTTCGAAAACAAAAAAATGTTTTCAATATTTCTCAGTGAATCTTTATTCTAATTATATGTAGTGGTTCGTCACTACTATACATGTTGCTATTAAAATTTAAGTTTAAAATTGAAGATTATATGTTTTAAAAATGTTTGTTTGTACGAAGTTACAACAGGTATGGCCTCATTAGGAACAGTGGTTTGAATGAAGCCTAGAAAACGCTTTTTTTTAAAAAAGCTCATAGTTAATAGTAAACATTGTTTTCTGAATAAAAATTATTATTAATACCTTGGTTATTGAATAAATGATTAAATAAACATTTTTGTTTTATTTCAACATTCATAGTTTTTTTGTACTTAAAAACAAATAAAGTGGCCCTTACATGGGTCAGGTACTATACAGCAAGAAAACTGATTGATGATTATTAATAATAAGTGGTGCATCAACGGATACTGCGAGTTCGTCGATCGAAGGCGTTTCGGGCTGGATCGAACGATGCACAGGCCTCGGGACGGTGGCTGGAGTTCGTGGAGTTCGTGGGGAAAATGTTCGAGATCGTGCGGGATCGGAGTGCGTTTTCGTTTTCGTCAATGCAACGAGCCGACGTGAGCATAAAACGACCCCTAATTATAATCGATATACGACAATGATAAGCAGCTGAAAATAAAAAAGAAGCGAATGAAAAAAAAAATGAATAATCGAACGATGAATTGATTTAATCGATCAAAGCTCATTGCAATCTTAGTCCGGCCTACGGTGGGAAATATTGTGATGGCAACAGCGAAGATTTCACGACTTGCGAAAAGGCCAATTGTTCCGTTCAGGTGGATATGAGACAACAGCAGTGTCTTCGACTTCCCACTCTGGTTGGCCTTCAAGAAACGTCACCAAAATTCTCCATGACCTGGTTGCCTCACGAGCCTGACGAGGAACACCTGAAGTGTCGTATCTCGTGCAGATCCGCCGAGACAGGCGAGATTTTTCTCAGTCAGGAATCTCTGATCGATGGCACACCCTGTTCATATGGCGCTAGCGATATTTGCGTTCAGGTTTGTTGACACGTTCATTCATCGCAATTCATATCATTAACTGCAATTTGACAAACCACCGTATCCATGTTTTTTTGTTTCTTTTGTTATCCGATTTCCTTGACTCGGTGGAAAAATGATGATGGTTATTCGTCAAGAGCTCGTTCGGACTTATTTTGGGCTTGGCTTCCGTCCTCAAACCTAATATCATTGTTTTAGTGAAAAAATTGATAATCGCTCGTCGAAAGTTTCGAATTATCTTTCTTTCTTTTAAATCTTGATACGATGTGTTATCTTTAGCGTTCAATCATCGTGGAACTATGAATCAATGATCATAAAATTATAAATTCATGATCGTGTAATTATAAATCAATGTATGTAAAATTTTTCGCATTTCATAAATTAATAACTACTAAAATGTATATTAAATATAAATGTAATACGATAAAATATAATAATACATAAATTCATATATTTATAACTATTAAATTACTTATATAAAATATTCTGAAATTGTTAATGTATTTTATGAAAATTATATTCTAACAAAAATATGAATCAATTATTATTATATAAAATTATTCTTTTTTTATAATATCTCATATTTTCAAGAATTCCGGCGCTTTATAAGCTCAAAAAAAATTTCGAGATAAATTGATGCGAAGAGCTAATTAAATTGATCAAATAGATAGAATCAGTCGCTGGAACACTTTTTTCATATTATTTCTTTTTTCTCTTCATTTTCGTTCGAGTTTTGGAATGAGCTGAACTTATCAATTTTCAGGGCTCGTGTCGTCGAATGGGTTGCGACAATGTTTTTAATTCAGAGATGAGAATTGATTCGTGTGGCGTATGCAACGGTGACGACGGAACTTGCTCGAGGATGACCAACAAGTTTAATCGTAAAATTCGTAGAGGTTCGTTATAACGATGATAACGTAGTTGTGATATTCCACGTTCCTCTCGTCCCCCTTAAACACCAAACCCTCGTGTTTCGTGGAAGGAACATTCCTGTTACGGCGAAAGTTTCGTCTTGGCGTTTCCATTCTCGGTAGAGTGCAAACTTGATGATTACATCAACCGAGTACCAGAGTGCTGACGGAGACAACTTCGTGATGGAACTCGAGAAGCCAAGTTTCGTACCCTACCGAGAAGACGTTGGATCGTGATACACGAAATTTCGATAAACTGCGAAATCTTTGATCCAATTTCCTTTCGTATGAAATCTCGAGACACCAAATGGTTATAATTCCTCAGGACAATTCAACATTTTTTTTGTAACAAAAAATTTTGGGCGATCGCCAATAATGGAATATATTCAATCAATCCCAAATCAGGGATGGATTTATCAGCCTGATTGCTCGAATGCGCGTAATTCGCGTTTTTGATTTATGCATTTGGATTCGTGGAAACTTTGGATTTTTTTTTGGTATTGATAAAATATGAACATTTTTTTTTATTGGGGAAAAAACTTGGAGGAAATCAAAATTGATAAGTAACCGGAAGTAACCGATTATATTAAGATCCTTCTCAACCAAAATAACGATGATAAGTGTAAATGCACTGACATCAGATCTTTCCCTCATCAATCCCTTTATATTCAAATTTATTCAATATTTCTTCCTGTTCCTCTATGCAGTCCCTTTATTTCAGTGTTATATTTGATTAGATTTTATTTGACTGTTTCATTGTTTTCTGATTTAGTCCCTTTTTATTCCAGTTTTATCGATTCACATCTCTCTATTCCTTTTTCAGTCCCTTTTATTTGACTGTTTATTATTTTCTATTATCTCCCATTTCACTGGTTTCTTCTTTTCTTATTTGCAGTTCGTTTTTATTCAATTTTAACCCAACACGTTCTCCCATTCGACTTTTAGTCTCTCCATTCGATTATTTATCATTCTTATTTTTGCGAATCTATTTTGCAAATCTATTTTGCCAGTTGGCAATATGTTTTTAATCATGTTACAACCAATACTTCTTTCCATTATTTTACCTATTTACTGTTTATTATATTATACTTATTTATTATATTTAGTTGTTTTATTACTTTCTTATGTATACAATTTTTTATTTACGTTTTAACCAATACTCCTTCTTATTAGGTCCTCATCCGCCTCTTTTTACGATTTGTTTTTCATTCTATTAAAAAAGAAAATTAACTTTTCTCTTTTTTTTCTTTTCGCACATCCTTTCTATTCGATGTTTATCCAGCACGTATTACGGTTTCTTTGAACGGCAGTATCTTGATTTCGATGATTCGTTCAAGGAGCTATTCCGAATGTGACAGATCGGTACTGTTTTTCTCGAAGGTATGACGAGAGTCGCCGTAATACCGCGCGCCTCTTACAACGTGAGTGTCAACGTGACGATCGGTGGGCAGTTGTCGCTCGCTTACAAAAATTTAACGTTCACGATACGAGACAGGCGCAGGCGGAGGAACGACCTGTACGACTTTGATGTATCAGGAAACGGTCAAACATTAATAGTCGAGGGTGCAGCCTTTCGATCTCGAAGATACGCCGACGTTTATGAAATTTGGTCCAGCGGACCGTTTCACGCTGAAATCGTAATTTCGGTAAATCCGATTCCAAGTCCGAATGATTAAACACTTTCCAGTTCCAAATACGTATTTTCATCGTTCGAAATTCGACAGCTCGCAATCCCGGAATCTTTCGTGAGAAGTGGAGTCTCTATTTCCGGTGTATTTCAATATATCGTCAATCGTAAAGATCCGGGAAAGAAGTCGAGATACACTTGGACATTTGGGGGTTGGAGTACTTGCTCGTCCAGCTGTGGAGGGGGTACACGTCACAGTACGATCGTTTGCAAAGACGAACAAACTGGTAGAACGGTGAATCGAAAGAAATGTTCACTTTTGACGAGACCGACGAAAATCACCGAGAAATGCAACAGTTTTGGGTAAGTTTTTGACACTCTTATTTATTCTATCTAGAAATTTACATTATTCGAGTCTGCTGAACTGACAGATTTTTCTTCTTTTCGGAATTTCGAAAAAAAAAACTATGTGAATTCCGAGTAGTATCGAAACAACGATATTGAATTATTTCGTAGAACTTGAGTGTTCTTTTATTAAGAAAAAAATACAGATAAACAATAAAGATAGCAATGGTACTATGGCTTAAACGAAGTTCAGGTTTGTTCAAAAAACAAGGTGACTTTTCGTTCATCTTGAAAAATATTTATTTATTAATCAATATCTATATGCGGCCTTTATTTCCCCAATTGTGGCGTGGCCCCAATTGTTTCGTGGCTCTTTTCAGTTTTGCGAAGAGAAAAAACGTCGCAGGTGACCAAGTCCATCGAATACGGTGGCTGAATAATGATTACGATGTTGTTTTTTTTTGCCAAAACAATCATGAAGAAGCAACAATGTATGGAGCAGGTGGATTATCATTTTCAATATCAAAACAATCGCTGAGCGCACCAAACAAGTCTAACTTTCTTGTCTATAAAAAAAAATTAAATACACAAAACAACTGATAATGTTAACGTACGTTGGGGACGTGTGTAACAACAACAACAAAATTGAAAATCGAATGAACGTCGACCCTGAAATTTTAAGAGTGACCTTATTTTTTGAAGAAACCTCGTGCACCTTTGTTCCCGATGGTCTATCTGGTTATACCTTGAATTGAACACCTAAAATCAGAAATAACTGTTAAATCGTTTCATTTTTCTTCACAAAGCTGTCGATTCAAGTGGATAGCCGGTTCCTGGCAGAGGTGCACCACCACTTGCGGTAGGCATGGAATTCAGCATCGCGATATATTTTGCGTCCACGCCTCGTTCACCGACAAGTACGTGACGAGCGACAACGAGCTGGCCGTTTACCGCACCACGGTATCACCGGCCCGATGTAAAGGAGAACGTAAGCCGAGCACCAAAACCGAATGCAACAGGATACCGTGTCCGGGGAGTTGGATATTTGGTAACTGGTCTTCGGTGAGGAAAAACGTATTCCCAAATAAATTTGTCGCTGGAACGTGATATCTTTTGGAATTATATTTTCGCTCCAGAAACTGGATATATTTGAATGTATATTTTCCGATGTACGAACGAATGAGATCGGTATTGTACGAACGAAAGCTCGGTATTTGTGTTCAACTTGCATTATTTGCAACTTATCGTGTCATGAAAAAATCAACTATGAAAAAAACATTTACTATGTATTAGTAAGATGGCATGCATTTTTTTTTTTCAAGATTTGTGAATTATTTAAGGGTGAATGGAGTTTGAAGGTGAAGGAGGGTAAAAGAGTTCGATGGTATAATTATTAGAGTGATTATTATAAGAGTTGTTTCAATACCATCATTAGTAGAGTAATTATTACCGAATTTACTCTAATACTTTTATTATTAGATTATTGTATAATAAGAATAAAATAACATTATTGGAATTGCTAGATTACGTTGACTAATTATAATAATTATTAAGTATGAAAATGATTAATTATGTTAATTATTAATTATGGTTACAACACTACTCCAATAATTGGAGTAGTAGATAATAATATTAGAGTAATTATTAGATTAATATTTACTCTAATTATTAAAGATCTATTATTACAGTAATTATTATTGACATAATAATAATTGTTACATAGGTGAACGAATGCCGTATATACGAGCAATATTGTTTCAATATTCCATAATCGACAAACTCGTGACATGTACATAAAACGTATATCGATTTTTATCATATACGTACTTCGAAATATAAATTAAATGTATTTTATATTTGGATACTGGTAGTTATGTACTGAGAGCGTTTTGCACGAATTTAATGCAATTGTACATACGATAAATTGCATAAATAACTATCGTATCTTTATCAACTGTACTTCCGGTCGATGTATAAAAATATATAGGAAATATGAAGGCAAAAGAGAAAAAATGAGTGTTTTAAATCTTCTTTATTCTTCGTTATTCCTAAAATTAATATAAAATAAAATTAATTGAAAATAAAAAATTGAAAAAATTTATAAAACTTAAAAACTTAAAAACAAATTAAAAATAAAAATTCTTCTTTATTTTATTTTTCAATTAAATATTATTTAGACCGCAATGGAAGGTCGCAAGAGTGCAACGTTTTTTTTTTCTACGAACGATCGTTGCTCTTCTCGTCTCAGGTGTTTTCCCATTCAACCACTGTACTCAAAGTTCGTGCAAATGGAATACTAACGAGACTCCGAGCTGCGAGGGGATAAAGGGAAGTTCCCTTTGTGCAATTGATCGACGACCGAGGAAAACGTGAAAATACTTTTGCCGATGCGTGAAAAGAGATGTATCGCGCTTTTGCAATCGCAACTTCTTGAATTTTTTTATTTCTTCCGTTGATAAAGCCGAAAAGATATTGATCGTGAACCTACTTCGAGTAGCCGCTCCGAAAGGTGTGCCTTATAAGGAAATTAAAGGACGAGGAATGACAAAGAAATTGTTTTGGATTTTTTCGTAAAGCTGAGCATTTTTTGAGGTTTTAAAAATTGTTTTTATTACACAGGTATTATTAAATGATATATTATCAGATTTTTTAAAAATTAATAATTGGAGATGGCGTACAATTTTTTTTTTTCGTGTTGAACAAATACGATTAAAAAAGGATTTTCAATAATTCAAGATGTATGTGTAGTTCAAGGAAAGGAAAATATGTTGACGTCCAAAAACTCGATTTAAAAAAATAAAACAGTTGTAACAGCTTTAGAAAATATCAATATGGATTTTAGATTTTTGGTCCTTCGATGAGCATGAAAAATCAGTTAAAGATCGAGTTTTGTAGATATCGTCGCTTGCAGGTATGCATTCAGAAGCATTGAAGTGTTGAAAAATCAAATGTAACGAAATTTACGACGTTTAGCGAAAATTTACGTCAAGCGATTATTTATATATTTTCATTAATCAATCATTTCAATCTGCTATGATTGTACTATTGATACAATGGCATGGATTCTTTAGATGTCAAAAGCTGTTCAGCGTTTATTTTGTTGTAATTTTCTGATAAATAATTAAACTTCATTTTTAATTAAATAAAAACTAATGTATTTTTCGATTAAAACGGAACGAGAAAAATGTTCGACTGTTTCTAACTCTACGATTGCATAAAATTGGAATCTCGTTCGATTTCATAAAAAAATCCATAAAAGGATTTTTATATTTTTTGGTTTTAAAAATGATTTTCATAAAAAGGCTCTCCTGAATAGCTAAAAATGAAACCATGATTGCAATGATTATCAAGTTCCTCTGAAATTACCAAATTTTATTTCTTCGAAATTGAAAAATATTATTGCTTGTAAATTGTATAAGTTTATTTCTTCAAAATTTGTAAATTTTCTAACTCCAAAATGTTTCAATATAATATCTTAAAAAAATTGTCTCCGTATTTTTCTGGCAATTTCAAAATAGTATCATTTTGGTATCGATTAATGTTATACCTTCAACAATGTTAAATTTTATTTCATTCGACTACACAATTTCGTTGTTCCGCGTTCGAAAGTTTTTCTCCATAATCAACGATTACATGTTACAAATTATTAACTTATCCAGAACGAGTAATATATTCTTAAATAATAAGAAAAATAAGTGTTTTCGTGTATTTATTTATCACGATGGAACAAACATATTTTTAGTGCAAATAAATACTTCTTAACGAACAAAAATGAATACTTGTTAACAAAATCATTAGGTAGCAATAGACTAGGTTTTATTTGTATCCGATGTGTACAATGCATAGTGACAACGTTAGTGCTAATTTAACGCGGTACACAATAATAACAATAATAATTATAATGACAACAACGATAATAATTAAATCGTACGCGTACAAGGATACGAAACGACTTCTTCGGCGACTTTTCCCCCCGTCGAATTTCTTATCGCGTTTGCCGCGATTTTAATCGTCTTTTCGCTTGCTCGCTTCGCGAAACAAGGAGCCCAATTAAATTTGTACGGTGGGTCGTAAAATTCATCCAATCTTATCCTTTCCATCTCCGAGTCGAATGGACGCTTCATACGCGAAAGAATCGCTCGGGACGTAATTTGATATCATTCGGATATGTAGTCAATGCTGAAGGTCCTTAGTCCCGTAAAACACGAATAACTAGTGTGTTCTTTCTCCCTTTCCATATTACAAATGGACAAGTTTCATTTACACTTTATTCCATATACGACGATATTAATTTAATTTTTACTTATTAGTATTGTCTGTTTTTTTTTCACGATCCAAAGGATGCCTCCCAAGGATTGTGCATAGCACGATATCAATTCTGGGATCACCGATAAACAACCCCCACCGTGTCGCACTCATCGCGTTTGTCGAGTTGCGCACTGAGCTCTGCGCAGCCGGCCTTGATTCTCTTAGCGCTGCGATTGGCGTGGCGCTTCCCCTCTATTAACGCGAGCCCCCGTTCGACGCCACGCGGAGTGGGGCATCTCTGATCTCTCAATGTTAGGCCCGACACGCACACGGCGCTACATCGAAACTCCTGAAATCGCGACGCGGGTTACTTTTTAGTTTTAGGCGCTTATTTCATTGCAGTTTCATTGGAGAATAATCGCGCCGTGTATAGATTACGGTTTCACGCGGGTTTTCGAACTACAGTCTGAAACGGATTTCATCGCTGTCCCGTCGTTTGTTTTGAACTTAAGAACACGTAGAAGATCGACGTAACCTCACAAATTTTCGAAATAAGCACTTCCTATTGGCGGTTAAGTATTCGTTGAAAAATCTAGCATCAGTATTTGGAGAAATTCATAGACGATGAGGTTGATGCTTTTATTTTCCTACAGAAATATTTCCTCCTTGTGAAAAGGAGTTTAAAAAATTTCAATTATCTTTCTCTATTCTTCGGATTGGAGAGTCACGTGTCACATCGTCTGCGTGTCCTTAAATCGACGATTTCCAAGTCGATGCCCCAGAAGTTCGATGTGTTCGCGTGATGTTTTTTCTTTTTATTTTTTTTTTTTCAGTATCTTTTAGACCTTTGGTGTTTCTTTGCAGGAAGCTCGTATGGTGATTTGTCGATACGAGTATCCACATGAAATTTTCGTATTTACGATACGTACATATATATGTGTTCTCTGTTGTATATGCTTAGGTTTCGAGATAATGTTCGTAGGTGATATAATAATACGATATGCGATGAACATCGAACTAGTAACAATGTTTTTTTTTCTTTTTTTACAAAAATATGAATTTTTAAACGACTTTACGTTAGAGGCACGTAAAATCGTCGTGATCATCAATACATAAATGATAAACGGTTCATTGGCTTGATCGTTATTTCATTGATGACTTTGATTCGAGATACGGACTTTTTGGGTGATTTCATGAGGAAGGGAACGATGAACGTGCGTACCGAAGAATTTGAGCGTCCCGGAATTAATGATAATGAGTCAATAATGATATTTGCGTTACGTATAAAAGAAGAAAGATTTGAGGGTTGTTTTGGTTGATGCTGGTAACGTGAGGTTATCTCATTTTTTTTATCACTAACGGCTCTATCGTGAATTAGGCAATCGCTGATTACGACGCTGTTCATAATAACAATAATAATTGTCCATAATCGTGCGATTAAATCGCGAAGATACGGGAAAGTGGGCTCATCACTAAGATGATAACGATCGGATTCAGCAACGAGGAGGAAAATAAAATTACGCGAAAACCTGCCTTAGATGTACGCAATTAGCGACATCAATTAACGATTGCCAATGGGAAATTAGCCAATAGGGACTGTGGAAATTTTTCCATTGGAGAATTATACAGCAATGTCGACAACAAAAAATATACTTCTATTATTCATTCCGAAAAATCATTTCCGGAATGTATTAAACCAAATTGGGCTTTTCTTTTACCGACAGATAAACAATACAATTATCTTACGTAAATTGACGTTACGTAGAATTTTTACAATAACAAAAACGTAATAATTTTATGTAGATTGTTTATTTAAATAACATTATTATAATTTAAAAAATGTAATCGTTTCGTGGCAATTATCAATTTTAAATATAATAACTTCTAAAATATACCAACTTCACGTAAATCCGCAATTTACAAGAAAAAAAAACGTTTTTTTTTTCTATAAACTTTTCGTATAAGCTAATTTTCACATAAACTGAAAAACAAACAACACAAAGAAAGGAATTAAGTTCGTACTTTAAAAAAATGAAATAAATTTCACAAAAAGATTTTTAACTATAAACGAATAAATTTTCAATGAAAAAAACGAAAAACGAAATCATCCAGGCTGGAGTTTTCATCCGCAATTACTTCGCTCTCCTCGTTGAAGCGCTCTCGCGAGTGAGACCTATTCTAGCGACAATAATAAGTTATTAAACGTTATGGTACACTACTTACACGTTAAAGGTTTAAGTGTACGAGTTTAAAAGTGATTTTTTGGTGTTTGCTACGAGTTACGAGTAAGAAGCCTCAAATTCGTAAAATTTATCCCGAGGAGGGATTTCGCGGGGCGAACGGGCAGACGAGGACTGATCGTTCCGCTTGTAAATAAGATAACAAACTTCTAAGATCTTCTACGAGGCTTCGACTATTATCATTTTCTTCGTTTTTTTTTTTAATCCTTTTTTTTATCGTTTAACATTAAAATCTCTCTCTTGCAATTATTGTCGACACGATTGGACGTTCGTGATTATCGTCAATTTTCTTCGTGGCGTCTTCGTGAAGAATGAAAAACAAAAATAAAATGAAAAAAAAAAATGGTCAAAAAAGAAGAAAAGAAAAATAGCGACGAAACAAAGAAGACGACGAGCGGCGATAATTGGAACGTCGAAACGATTATAATCGACGAGTATCGACTAACGATCGATACTCACGATTTATTTTCACTTTGGTAAAAATCATGTTTTTATTATTATTATTCTTATTATTTAAATGTTTTCGTTCGTTAATTTCAGCTCGCGCGATGCTTTTCAAACGATACTCTCTATCAACACGCCAACGAGAATCGCGGACTTTTATTTCGCTTCGCGAAGCTTCGATTTTCCTCACAAACGCTCGACGTAGTTGCCCGGAAAAGTGCCGAAGTATCCGGTTCTCTGACTCGAACCGACGTACCATCCGTCGTCACATTTTTCCATCACGTATACAGTGTCCCCCTCTCTAAGCTCGAGCTCGTCCTCGTTTTGGGGCCTGTAGTTATACAGGGCACGATAAGGTATCGTCTCCGAGTGGGTGTCGATGTGGAGAGTCTCGTTCACAGGTGCAACTTGCAGTTTGTTGCTTCCCATGCGTGGCTGCAATTGTTCATGTTTTTACATATATTTAAGGACATTTTTCTTTTGCTGGTTGGATAGTATTCGAATAATTTAAATAATAGTTTAATAAATAATTTGTGTAATAAGTAATAGTTTAATAAGGAATCAAGTTAATAAATAGTAGTTTGACAAATAGTTTGCTAGTGGATAATCATGGTAATATTGTAAAAGCGAACTTTTGGGTGTTTGTATGTTTATTACTCCTTGACGCTAAAATCGCTGAACGGTTTTTGTTGAAATTTGGTACGGAGATAGATTAAACCATGGATCGACATATAGGCTACTTTTTATCTCAAAAAATGCAGTATTCTCGTGAGATAGCCAAATAATACAAATACATTTTTATCCCGAGCCTTAACGGCTTAACGGCTCGGGATAAAATTTAGTACCGAAATAGCTTGTAACCTGGATTAACACATAGCCTACGATTCATCCCGGAAATGCCCAATGTTCGCGAACTCCCTACAATTTTGGATCTGAGTTCGGATGATATCAGAATTTTTCAGAAGAAAAAACGTTGCAATAAATGTAAAAAAAAAACGTAAAAAAGAAACGTAATATCAACGGTGCCTTTTTAGAAGAATTCATTAATGATTATGATTTTTCAAAGTACAGATCGCCGCTATGTAAAACTCGAAAATCGTGAAAAGTCGATGTTTTCAAAATTACGCAGGAGGTGCAAAAATATCGCAAAAATGAATAATTACAAGGAAAAATAAAGCTAGATTTGTTCACTTCGAAACTTCGTTGTTCAGTTCGTATACGTTTTTTTTTCTTTTTTTTTAAGGAAAAAGTTGATATTTTGTACGCCCAGAAAACTGACTGGATGCCCAATACTTTTGGCAAGGCTGCATATATGCATATTCGAAAAGAATACAGAAGTAATTACGAATACGTATTTGATGAACGAACGTACCAGTGAATTATAATGGGGCTGGGTTGTGCTCGTGTTTAATGCCATAGTTGGCGTGTAATGATGTGGTCCCATGCTCATTTTTCCACCTGCGGTACCATTCGATAAAAGACTGTGAGCTGCCGGAGATGCTACCGGTTTACTGCTCTGCACGGGAGTTTCTGTATTAAGAAAAAAACAAAACGCTTTTCATCATGAACTATCATAATTCACCTAACGATAAAATCTCATTACTTATTATTATTTAAAAGGGGTTATTATTATTATATTGAAGCCAATTACGAAGATTAGTAAAAACTGTATAATTGGTACAATTCTTGTGTCACATTTAAAGTCCTCATTAAAGCCACTTTATTCTAGTATAATTAATCAAAAATTTCTATCTATTTGTACACTAACATGATCGAAACTTGAAAAAACAATTGAAAAAAAAACTAAACATTTCATTAGGCGATTTGATAGAAATAATGTATTATTTAACGAATTTCTATTTAGTTTTTATCGAGCTGATTATTATTTATTTATCGTTTTTCATTTAGGATTTGATGCAAAAGATAAAATAATAATTTATTCGAATTAATCCACACCTCTACTATTATTAGACGATTTATTATTATTGTTATTATTTTTTATGATTTTATTTTATGATTCTCGTTTTACAATTTGTTTCCGATTGCTCGTTCTTCTACTTTCCACGCACCTGCCCCCTCCCTTATTTCAGTATTAATCACGTTTATAGTTTATAATTTTGTTTTTTCTTTATTATTATTATTATCATTAATAAATGTTGGTATCTTTTATTATTATTATATTCTTTTAACAGTCTATTACTTTGATTACATGTTTTTCGTTTAAACAATTATACTGAAAAATTTGTCGTTTCAGGTAAAAGCACGTTTGAAAATAAGTAAACGAGCACTTTTATCCGATATAAGAGATCATCGATGCGTCGTGTTAAATGGACAATTTTTTTTCTGGTTCAATCAGATATGGTTGCACGGTTGAAAGAGAATTTATATTTACCTGATCTGTGGCCTGGCTCGGCTATCACTTCGACATAGGAGACCGGAAATATTCCTTTTCGATTACCGATCCTGCCCTCGTACCAGTTCTCGTCCACTCTTCTAGTTATAACTACTAGTTCTCCTGAAGAATAAAAAAAAAAAAAGAAAATTTCGATCACCGTTTTTTTCACGATTCTCGTTCAGCTCGACGTTACGGATTCTCGAAAAGTTGGTTTCAGTTAAATTGAAATTCCTCGATACGCGTTTGGGTTCCAGTTTGTTAGAAATCGCGCGCCGAATTGCTGAACTTTGAAATTCGAAGCATCGCGTATCGAAGTTAGAATTGGTTAGAATACGAGAAGAGCTGATGCGAGAAGGTAAGGTATAACGTTGCGAGGGGAATCTCTGAATCGTTACCTTTCGCCAGTGACAATTCGAGGTTGGTCTGAGCAACGAAATTGAATTTCGCTCTGGCCTGACCCTCGTAGGGTTTCTTTGGAGTTGTTCTCGTACCATCGTACGGTAGGATCTATAATAATTGAAAAAAAATTATAACAATTTAGACACAAACTCGTCGATCTTGGGAACCCGAACAATAAACAAATGTTTATTCAATTTTAATTTTTGTTGTTGGAAAACAAGAGAATTGACGCCCAACGATAACTGTAATAATAACAATAACAACAATAATAAGAATAATAATATAATTTATCGATATAAATTTTAATAATAAATAATTATAAATTGGAAATACTCATAAATAATTATAATAATAAATAAACAAAAAGTTATTATAATTTTTATAATTATTTATGAGACTTTATAATTTATAATTATTTATTATAACGATTGATAACGATTAATTATATTAATATTCTTCTTATTGCTGTTATAACAGTTATCATCGGGCATTCAATTATTTTGTTTTTCAACAAGCAAACAAAATTGAAATTTATTAAACTTTTGTTTATTTTTCGTTATAAATATAATAATAATACCAATAATTATAATAATAAATAGAATAATAAAAATTGAACAAAGCGATAATATAAAATGACCTATTTGGAGGCATTTACTGTGTTTCGATGAAACGAACATGGATCGTTACCTCGACGTAGTTGAACGGGAAAAGGCCAATCATCGCGTTGTGCTCGCCCTCGTACCAATTTTTGTCGACTTGGCGACGAACGAAAATCAAATCGCCACGTCGAAACGTCAGTTCCCTGGAGGACTGGCCGACAAAATTGTAGAGGGCCCGTGCCACGAGCCGGGGTTCCGGTGTCTGTTCCTGGGACCTACTCCGGTAGCTGAGATCGTCCACGAAGTCGTCATACCGGTTCAGCGGTATCGGAGACTTTTGCGAGGGTCTGTGGAAACAAATTTTTCATTTAGGATCTTTTATCAAATTTCACTTTATCTGACAGAAAAGCAAATAGTTTATTAATTATAGTTTATTGATTATGTTTGTTATTACGGTTTATTAACATAGTTTGTTAATTAAATATTATAGTTTGTCATTTTGACTAAATTAATGAAATTTGTCTCTTAATAATTCAACAATTGACTCGATGTCGCTTATTATAGTTATTTAATAGTTTATTAATCATGCATGTGCTTTTTTACTTTTGATCAATCCAAAATATCGCTAAAAAGCCATGGAACAATTTTTTTAGAAAAACCACTCTACGATTGTGAACAATTATGTTGTTTTATTAAAAATAAATAGTGTTGAGCGCAATACATTTTTCATAACTGTAAACAAAGATATATTGCGTCGGCGTCTCATGTAAATAAATACAATATTAATGCAATAAGTAATTCCAATTATGATTAGTAATTAGTATAATATGATATTAGAATAATAATATAACAATTATTATAATAGTTGCATTAAAATATTTAAAATATAAAAAATATATATATAAAAATATTTTTAAATGTCAATAATATAATGTTGTTATGTATAACAAAATGTAATATTATCATAATATAATTGCGTACAATATAATTTATTGCTGATTGTATTCCTTTAATGTTTATAATTTTAGAATATTTGTTTACACGTTTTTCCGCAGGAATATTTATATTTTCGCAGCTGATTTGTTTTTCGCTTTTATGGTTTTTCCCAGTTTCTTGACTTTGCTCATTTCTTCACACCCTCGCATTTGTCTTAGATATATTAGGTTTGTTTAGATCTCCGTATTATTTTGACATTTGTAAATTTTTAGTATCCCTATTCCTATTACTTACACAAAATTGTCTGTGTGACGTCGCGAGTCTATGTCGTGCAGCTCCTGAAGATATTTTCGACGTCGTTCTTCCTGATAAACTCGTCGCATATTTTCGGCGCTACGACGAGCCAATTCCTCCTCGCTTAGTATCTCCTTAGCTTCGTGACGAACCGGGGAACGATAGTGTATAGTCACCTCGCCTTCCACATACCGTCTCGGAGATTCTGCATGATAGAATATATTTTAACAATATTTTCGAAAATGTACTTAATATTTTTATTTAATATTTGAATAGATATAATTGATTTTTTTCATGTAATACTTTAATGAATATAATTAATAATTTTTATTAATATTTTAATGAATATAATTAATAATTTTTATTTATACTTTAGTGAATATAATTAATATTTTAATTTAATATGTTTCAAATATTTCAGAAAATATTTTGCTTGCAAAAGATGCTTTCCAATAAGTGACCATATTTTTGTTCGAAATTTTACGGGTACTAAACGATTTATGACCAAAATCTAGATTAATTAGCGTATTATTATTCAATCGAGAACGACGATTTCTCAAATTTTTCCGAATTTGGAAGATTTTTTATATTCATTTATCCGTTTTTTAATACTTGCTATTTTTTTATACATTTGCAAGCACACAAATAAATCTGTAAATATAATCATTATTACGATGCACGTAGATAATCAGGAGAGAATAATTTCGGTCGCTCTAAAAAAGGAAACGGCGCTTTGGATATAATTTTCAAAAAAGTTCCTTTATTTTCTTTATGACTTTTCTAATACGGAATATTTAGTGAATCAAACGGGACAATAATAATTTCCGGATGTGTATAAATAAAATGTTAGATTTTGCCGGGCTGAAAATTCTTCTTGTTTTTCCGGGGTTTCATAAAACGACGAATATTAGGATCAACGAGATTACGTATATGTGGAAAATGGACCAACAGCTGGTGGAGCAATTCGCCGTGCACCGGCTGTCGGCGAGCGCGCCAATTAGTATTAATTAAGGCGAACGCCTCCCATGTCGTTTAAGCTGATCGTGATGTGACGTGCCATGCACAAATGGCATCGCCAACCGTCAAGTTGACAAATCTAATGTTTCTACTTTCAATCCCGATCATATTGTCAGAAATTTTATCGTTAAATATACTTTTATCGTTTTTAATAATTGTTGATTATTATGTGATTTCACGGATGTGAACAAAGGACGTATCTGTTCTAGACAATTATCCCTATCTAAAAGATCGCATGAAAAATTGCATGTTTACATTGGATTCAAATACGATATGATTTTGCAATTTAAAAAAATGATATTCTTCAAAAGCTTGACGTGAAAGTGATAATTTTATTTATTCTTTCGATTTTGATATAAATATTTTTATTAAGTATTTATGGATATGAAAATATTAAATTAGTAAATAGTTTTTTATTTAAATATTTACATGGTAAATAATAACACTGGGTATTTCATTACTCAACAGGTAAGTATTATTAGCAAATACTAAGTAATGAGAATTATATTTTTATTATTTAGCAGAAATAGTAAAAATGAATGAAACGCATTACAAAATTTCATTATTTAACAATAATTTTTTTATCATATTTCATTCTTTTTTTACTTTTTCGCCGTTTAATTTCTGCTGGTAAAAATCTACCTTGTTTGATAAAAATTATAATTTTAATTATGCAGAATTTCGGTAAACCCAAGATGTACAAGCATCTTATGATAATCGTAGACTTGTCAATTCTGAGTCAAAAATCGAAAGCATTTTATAATCCGTGCGAATTAGTTAACCAAAGCAATTTTTTCAATGATCATTTCAAAAAAATAATCGACGGGAGGAGCATTAATTAAAATT
The DNA here is from genome assembly GCA_030523105.1 of Ophioninae sp. A BG-2022a. Taxonomy (NCBI): domain Eukaryota; kingdom Metazoa; phylum Arthropoda; class Insecta; order Hymenoptera; family Ichneumonidae; species Ophioninae sp. A BG-2022a. The sequence continues at coordinate 603 of JAPYZI010000342.1, read as the reverse complement.
AGAATGAAAAACAAATAAAAAATTGAATTTTTTTTTCCGTTTTCGAAAGATATTTGATACAGGATGCTCATTTGTTTAAAAAAGGGGGTTCCAGACGAGCCATATTTGCTTCGAAGAAAAATAAGTGAAGAAAAATAAATTGATCACGCGAGAAAGATTCGACGGACGAGATGGCCAATCGATCTTGATTGGATTGTCTCGAGATCGAGCAGTAAATAAGTACACACCACAGAGGAAAGATTGCGGCTAAATCTTCCCGCCTCGTCACGTTGGCTAACGAGAAAAAATTGGATCGTAGCGTAACCCACTTTTAGAGCGGAATGACATATGCTCCGAGACTTCGCGTCGTTAACGTGCTTAGAGGTGTAGGGATTCCCGTGTATCGTTGATGATACAATGAAAATAAAAGACCATTTAATTACATTTGCGTTTCTGCTAACCGAGAGCGCTGTTCTTTCCACTCGAAATCGTTCCCCTTGGTCTCATTGTTATGCAAATGTTTTTTTTAAATGTCCTTTTTGTTTATTTGGATCGTTCTTGTTTCACGTTTAGAAGAGAAGCGAGATATCAGCTGAGTTTTGTGTAATTTTTTTATATATATAT
>JAPYZI010000341.1:0-62828 GCA_030523105.1 Ophioninae sp. A BG-2022a | reverse complement strand
TTTTGTTTATATCAGCTATACGTCACTGGGCCACTTAGCCTCTTTAACATAAGTCGACCTCTCCATCGAACATACACGGACACACGTGACACGTGAACATACGAAAAATAATCGATCTTGACGTAACCCACGTCAAGGAAAAACGAACGAACCTTTTTTCTATTCTACATGATGTAACGTGATAATACTATGATGAATCTCACACTAACATTTACACAGACAGCTTTTGCGATCAGAGAAGATGAGAAGATCGGATATGGCCCTAAAAATAAAAATAAACGAAAGATATTCAATCGGGGGAAAAAAAAGAAAATCATAAACTAAAAACGTACGTAACGTGTGTAAGTCGTAAGTCGAACGAAACAAATGGCGAAGTACGAACAAGGAGAGGGAGAAGAACGAAGATTTACAACTGTAATTATGTACAATACTGGACGGTACGATGTATATTATAGAATCGATTATAAAGAATCACACATTCATCATTAATGAAAATAAAAAGTACCTATATATGAAATTTAATGGTTAAAAAAATATGTGCCAACTCTTTTCCAACTCCAACCTTTTTCCCCTTTTCATCTTGGCGTTTTCTCACTTTTATCTGATTAGCCAAAAAAAAAAAATAATAATTGTCCGAGTGAAATACCCAATTGGCTCTTATTGGCTTTTTATTTGACATTCGGAAGGACTTTTCGTTGGAAAAAAGTAAAATTTCGAAGGTTTTTTAATTTGAAAAATAGAAATTTGTAGAATTTTATTATCGTTCAAATTGAAAATTCGAGGATTGTTCGATTTGAATAATTGACATTCGATGGATTTCTAAATTAAAAAAATGAAATTTCGAAGGTCATTTTTATTTTGGAAAATTGAAATTAGAAGGGTTTTTTATTGTAAAAAATTCAAATTTACAGTATTGTTCACTTTGAAAAATAGTATTTTGAAGGCGTATAGATTTTGAAAAATGGCAAACCCTTGAAATGATTTAACAATAGGTTCTTTAAGGACCTAAATTTGCTAAAAGTGCCAACAATTGGAGAAGTCCTTTTCGAAGACTTTTCATTCGTGTCTTTTCCTCCATGCGAATTTCCAAAAATCGTTTTACCTCAGTCGAAATTCATGCCCCGTGAGGCTCAAACATTTTTTTTTTTTTTTCGTTGTTCCTTCGACTCTGCATTCGTCACATACGAAATCTCGAAGCGGAAAGTCCCAGGAGGAGATGACGACGAAGTGGCCGCCCGGGAGAAGCGCCCACGCAACCGGACCAAAAAGAAATTGAAGTAAAAAGACAAAAAGGGCAAAAAGAAAGAAAATGTTGGCAAAGGAGCGAGAGGGTTTGGCGGGAACGATGCGAGAGTTTTGCCCCGCCCATGTGCTTGCCGAGCCCTGGGGTTTCGTCCTCGTTCCGACACGACCAGCAGGATGGTCCGAAATCTCAAACGAAATGAGAAACACCCGCTCATTTATCAGTGAATCTCACCTCTCAAGGTGCTTCGAGAAATATCCTTTTATTTATTTTTTTTTTTCTTATTTTTACTTCTCTCTTTTTTTTGCTTTTCTTTTCAAACCGTAGATCATGCGCGAGAGTGTAGACACCACGCGTTTACTCGCCGATCTTGATGAACGAGAAATAATGAGATTGAACGTGTACCCCCTTGGTAGAAGTCATTGGTAGCTAATCAACGATTGCGGCGTTTGAGGAGTATATTGGTTTGTTTGGGTTCGTTTGGGTCGAAGCTACTGCTGGTTAACAACAAATGAAGGAGCTTTGGGTTTGTTTGGGTTTGTTTGTTTGGGTTTGTTTGGGTTGAAGCTACTGCTGGTTAACAGCAAATGAAGGAGCGTTGAGTTTTGGGTTTGTTTGGGTTCGTTTGGGTCGAAGCTACTGCTGGTTAACAATAAATGAAGGAGCATTGGGGTTTGGGTTTGTTTGGGTTGAAGCCAGAGCTCGTTTGCATCTGATGGAGGATCATCGTTGACACTTGGACGGATTTTCGTTGGAAAATGTGAAATTTTGAAAGTTTTTCAATTGAACATATGGCACAATGGAGGGTTCTTCGATTTGGGAAATTGAAAGTTGAAGGGCATTTTTAATTTGAAAAATAAAACTTTGTAATATTTTTCCTTCGGAAATATTGAAATTTCGAGGATTCGTCAATGTGAAAAATTGACATTTGAAGGGTTTTTCAATCTGAAAACTGGCAAATATATTTAATAATTGAATTTTCCATATAGAAGTCTTCCAATCCAATTTTAAGGGCTTTTATCCATTTTTCAATAGGAAAAATCAAAATCCATTTTGTCCATTTGGATTGTACAATCCAAAAAAATTTTTTTAAACCCTTCAAATTGTCAATTCTCTTCACATTCAGACAATTTTTTTCAATTTCCAAATTTCTCCAAAGCGTAGCAATGTTAAAAATCAAATAAAATAAATGACAAAAAACAGTGGATGAAAAAATATGAAAAATTGAGAAATCCTCAGACAGTAGTCCCATTCCTTAAATAGCTAGAAAAAAAAAACCCACATAAAAACCATCACAAAAAAAATACGTCATGTATCGTTGAAAGTGTTACGAAAAGAGACTGCATTTTGTCGTTTCTAAATACAAAATGAAACAATCGCTATAAAAAATAGAAAAATTGAGGTTGGACGTCCTCGAACTCCCCGAATCGTATTACTGGCGTAGCTCGAGGATTTTCTTACCTCCGAGCGAGTGATGATCTCGAGCTTTCTCGTATAATAAAGAGTGCTTGGTTCACTCGGCCGATCGGAGTCCGGGGGCTTTGCTCGCTAGGGAACGACAGGTGTAGCGTGGGAGAAAATGAGGATGAGGCCCGAGAGGTCCAACCGTAGGAAGCGAAGGCAGCCAACGAAGGGGGTGGGAGAGTGGGGGGGTGGGGGAGGCAAAAGTTAGGGAACGAAAAAAATTTGAAAGGCTCGAGCTTGAAGACGGAAAGAGAGAGGAAGAGAGAGAAGATATTTCAAGGGGGAAAGGGCGGTCTCCGGTTAGAGTTGTTGGCCGCCCATCGTGTACTTCTCTCTGCACCCCCATCGGTCGTCGCGCGAATTCTCGAGCATCGTGAGGAACGTTTCGCCGTGGACCTCGCGCGTTCACGAATCTTTCACATCCGAGCGTGCGGTTCGCATGGTCCCCGCGTTTTTTTCTTTATTAACATTACATTTATTTATGATTATTTATAATTTATAATTTATTTATGATTATTCATCATTTATTTATAATTATTCATATATATTCATAATTTATAATTATAATATTATAATTTATTAATATAATAATATATCCAGAATTATTTATAATTTATTTAACGATGATTTAATTTAAACTCGATTTTTAAATTATACGTAACTTTAATTATATATATTTTTGAATATTATGCTACAAGTTATAACTTATAGCATTATATTTTTTTATATGATTTAAAATTACGGGTTTGTTTGGGTTTGTTTCTGTTTGTTTCGGTTTGTTTGGGTTTGTTTCGGTTTGCTTTGGTTTATTCGGGTTTGTTTGGGTTCGTTTCGGTTACAGGACACCTGGGAATCCGAGTACAACGCAAAGCACACCGAAAAGACTACCATCCTTACTGGTAATTAATCAAATCGACGCTCACGCGGTCGAAATTACAATTGCGCGTAAATCCGATACGTATTACTTTCGTATCGACCAAGATTCAACAACACACCCAAACATTCGGTTATTCGTGTTTGGCGTACGTGTGTTATGGTTCGTAATAGTATAGCAGTTAGAAGCGTGTAATAATAGGTTCGTCGTTCATTCTTCGGACATCGTATGTGAGGGGGGGGGGGGGAAGGACTCGAGGCGCATCTTCATGTCGAAGCGTGAATATCAGCCCTCTCGCATCTCCCCCCATCCCTCTCCCCCCTCCCCTACTCTCTCTCCTAGCGATGAAACGAGCGATAAAAATCTTACGGCAATTTTGGCGTCGCGCACATGTCGTTAGGGTCGCCCTTTGCGGTATAGTTATACGCATGCCCGTTCCTTCGGAAGAAAAAATGAAAAAGAAGAAAAAAGAAACAGGATTTCGATAGCACTCTTGAATTAGGCCCCGGTGCGACGGAATTATGGCTGCAACGGATCCGATGGAAAAACACGAATCGAAAGCAAGAGGGACCGAGATCTCGTAAATTTAACGGATCGATGGTTCTTTATCTCGAAAATGATCGGCCAGGTGAGACACACCGGCCGAATATTACGTATCCCAAATTCATCCCTTTCATCCTCTCGTTACGAGGATACGATTGTTACTCGCTACCTATTACGCACTCCCGTTACCGAACCGATCGGAACCTTGTGTCCGATACTTTTGTTATTGAGTAAAAAAGGAAATAAGTGATTTTCAAATTTGACTTTATCTAGTTATTTTATTTATTTATTTATTTTATTTATTTTATTTATTTTATTTATTTTATTTATTTTATTTATTTTATTTATTTTATTTACAATAAAATCATATAGTCTTTAAAAAATGAATTATTTAATGAGGGAACTGTTAATTCCGTATAAAATCTAATTTTAATATAAAATGTAACGTAAAGCTTCATTGTTTCAACTTTTAAATTATCGTCGAGCGATAATCCATCACGATTTAATATTCCATTATGTAGAATACATTTAACCCCAAACTTTATACTATTCCACTTGCAAAATTGTCTAGATAAAAACTCATATTAAAATGACTGAATTAAAGTAAATTACTGGTAAAAAAATTGATTCATTAATTCTAAATTCATATTATAATCCATATTAAAATTGAAAATCACCGAACGCCAACAGCAATACTTTCCTACACATGCCCATTTTTTACCATCATTCTATATTTATCAAGAAAAACAAAATTGAAAATAACGATTCATAAACAAAAAATTACAGAATAAAACCACATTAAATTTCACACAGTAAAACTTCAAACAAAATTTTCCTAAGCATGCCCATTTTTTACCAACATTCTATATTTATCAAGAAAAACAAAAATAAAAATAACAATTTATTGAAAAAAAAAAAAAAATTACAGAATAAAACCGAAGTAATAAACAAACCCAAACAAACAAACAAAAAAGTTGAACCCGAATCTCATCTGATCTCAAAAAAAAAAAAAAAAAAATACTTGCTCACACTAATCTCTCATACAATTGTTGTTGCCGAGCATCCAAAAATTCCGCGACGATTTATGATACTATCATTAGTGTGAAAAATCAAAAACAGATGTCGATGTGAACAAATTGTGGATAGCCCAGTATCCGATATTAATACGATCCCATATTATTCTATAAATGCCCCCCCCCCCCCCCCCCCCCCCCCCCCCCCCCCCCCCCCCCCCCCCCCCCCCCCCCCCCCCCTCGTCCCCCCAACCGCCGCCACGTTTTTCGATACACCATTTACAGCAGTCTGTATCTTCATGCCCATACGCGGGTGCGTGTATCTGATTTTTAATTGTATCCTGTCAAAGCTAGGGCCGAACCAACAGTTGGTTAGCTTCGGGTTATTACCGAGCGGCTCGGTTCGCACATCCGGTCTTTGCCGATCTTTGTCTCGTTCCTCGATCGGTCCGATTATTCCGCGATCCATTCACCGATCGTTCCTTCCGTTCTCCACGCTCTTCTTACGATCAAAGCCTCCGAGAATCCTGAGGAAATTCAGGGATCGGTGTAGATAGTAGCTTGAACGTTATTGTTGGAGTTCGATGTCTCCTATCTTGTCGAGAATCCTCGGGTCGACGCCCGGAAGCCCGGATCATGGCCAATCATTGAGGGATTAAAAAATTGTCGATTTTTAATGTTTTTTTTTTTTCGTTACTGCAAATTTGTTATTTTTTGCGTAGCTGTGTAATTTGGAATTTCGAAAATCGTTATTTTTTCGAATAACAGCCCAATCGGAATTAAAAATCGATATAGTAATACAATTATTATTGGTATATTGATAGAATTAATTATTGTAAAAATGTAGTTATATTATTGTTTTATATCGGATTCTACGATTATTAAATAAAAAATATTTCGAAAATATTAAAAATATAATCATTATACGTCATCTGGTATAATGTTTTATCATAAATGTATAAATATACACATTTTTAATTATATTTATAAACAATATTATTGGCAAAATTTAATTACAATTCAATTGTTTAAATAAAAAAAACGATATAATTAAATAAAGATAAAAAACATTAAAAAATAAATAAATAATATTGGTATAAATCGAAAGTTGTGACATAATCAGTTGTAATAAATAATAAAATTAACTTCGTATAATAATATACATCGGTAAAATAATATTTAAAAAAACATTTATTATAATAATCATCTAAAAAAATTGTTACATTTCAAAATAACATTCCGTTAAAAGTCTTAATAAAAGTATCGACTAAATAAAAGTGTTTATTTATTATACCGATCAGTATAATAAATAAAATCAGTATAAATAAAAAATAAAGTAAAATCGGTGAAATACTAAATCACTGTGCCAACCCAAACAAACCCAAACAAACCGGTCTTTCAAATATTCGAATCGAATGAGAAATTGCATTTTGATCGAGGCGATTTCACGTCAACGACAAGCCCGGACGAAAAATCTTGTACGAATCAAATTCGCGACACAGTGATTCCGGGTAACGCGGAGGAAAAACCGCAGAGCTTTCCGGTCCCTCATCGGACGGAGAGCGCGAACAAAAACCGTCACAGGTGGACACACAGTGACAAACGCACGCGATTCTTTATTTTTCATTTTTTCTACATTATTTACCACCCAACGCATCCGACCATCTGGTATCTTTGCCCGCAAAACAGTCTGTGTGCCGTTTTTGTTTGTCTTTTTTTTTTTAAAGTCGATTTTAACGTGCAAGAGACAGGACGTGACAAGTTTTCGGCTATTGTGCTCGTTCATTCGATTCCTCGATTAACAAAAGCGAGTCTCTTGGTCTTTGCGGCGAGAAAACCTCGCTGTCACTGACGGACACGCAACGATACGCGTCAATGGAGCTATACGTCTATACAGGGTGGCACGTTCAACTTGAACATCCAAATATCTCCGTTCCCTTCGAAGGGACGAAAAATATGTCGAAACAGAATTTGAACAATTTCAAAGTATCAATGAAGTCATCAAAATCTCTTTTTTGTCAAGGTCACAGTTTTCGTGTTCTCAAGGTCATCAAAAGTTTTTCAAATAGGTACGTGTATTTTTTTAATCATCATGTTATAGATGATTTTCAGTCGAATCCAACGACCTATCATACCGTGACCTTGAAACGATTTTTCATCCAAATATTTTGTAAATAAAAAAATTGTCTTCTCGAAATCAGTAGATTTCATAAAGTCTTAATAACGAAAATATTATTCCCTTTTGACGAACCAGGTGTGATCTTGAGACTGCAAAAATAGACATTGATACTATTTTTTTTCGTCAATCCTGATGGCAATGAAGATACTTGGGTTAGTCTTGTTAAATAGTCCACCCTGTACATGTGTACATCGGAGCTTCGATTCTGAGCTGACAAGTGCGTATATATTTATATACAGAGTCTCAGGTTTTTGACCGTAACGTGCCCCCACCCCTCCCCCTTCGCCCCTCCAAGCAGGTCCACAATTCCTTCATGGAAAAGCAATTTGACGACACCTGCTCCTGACTATTCATTTTTGGCGCCGATCTTTCGAGGCGATATTCACGGTCGCGATGATTTCGGTTACCGACTGGGTCGGACCTAGACAAAGACTTTTTAAGATTCTAACGAACCGGAACACGCTTTGATGGTTTTTGCAGTGGCATATGGTATATTCAATTGGATGGAGCGAATGAATAATTAATAATATTTTTTCGGGTGATTAAATAATTTTTATGTTTTTTCGTTTCTTGTAAAATTCACACTGTTAATCGTTGAAATACAGTGAAATTAGAAAACTGGAATTGTAACTAATTTTAAAAAACGAATTTGTTACATTTTTGGTTGTCATAACGAATTCCGAAGAAATAATTGTTGTAATTACTGTCCTTGAATATTTGACTATTCAATTTTTTATTTATTCAATTACAAAACTTTATAGAAAGTTAAATGGTTCACAAAAATTCCCATGGGTCGATCATGCCACTGGTCATAAATCTTTTTTCATCGATTCTTTTTTTGTTGTCTTATTTGATCCTCAATAATAAAATGATTTCTTAATGATCTTAAATAAGCAAATTATAAATAAGTATTTCTATATAAATGCACGATCCAACACCTAGCCGAGAACGTCGACCAACGACACTACTTGAAAAACAAAATAAATTTGTGTCTACTACGAAAACTGAAAAATAGAACATATTCATTATTAAAAAAAAAAGTATACAAAATATAAATCGTATCTATTTTTCAAAAATAACGAAAAATAAAACTTTTATTTTCTCAAAAAAATACACAAAAAAAATCAAACAAGTCACAAATTACATATTTCAAAAATACCGAAAAATAAAACATATCGATTTTAGTCCAAATATTGAAAAACAAAACGAATACCTTTTTCACGAATACCAAAAAAAAAAAAAAACAATATCCATCAATCATTCGCGAATCGTGAAAAATACTTGTCGCGACGTATCACCGCCCGCGCCAAGAAACCCGCAACATTGGTTTCTACCGCGGTGCAGTATCCGCGAACCGCGAGACCCTTTCATCATTCGAGCTCGTCTCGGTTTATCTCAGGCCGAGAAAAATCGTACACAGGTATACAGAGAGAAAGAGAGAGAGAGAGAGAGAGAGAGAGAGGAATCCCCCTTCCCCTCGGTGTCCATCCTCCTCCTCCCCCCTCTTCTTCACCCCACCGCGCTCGGTCTCTAAAAAGGAAAGAGAGAGAGAGAGAGAAAGAGAGAAAGAGGGAAAGAGGGCGTCATAAGAGACGGCGAGGACGACCCGCCACTCACGGCGCCGTAAAAAAGCCTCGGGAATGTCACTGAATGATGGACCGGGAGAGACCGCCGGCCCCCGGTAAGTAATTCTTCGGCAATTACATAATTACTCGTGGTTAAGGCGCGCTCTTGTGAACCACTGCCACTCCCCCCCACGTCCTCGGATCCTCACCTCCTCCCCCCCCCCTTAACGTTTTTCTCTCGAATGTAGCGAGAGATAACAGTAGGGAGGGAGGGAAGAGAGGGAGAGCGAAATCTTATGAGCTCGTCGCCCCGTAAACAGTCGTTACGATATTTACTACTACATAATGGCGGCCCCTACTGCCTGGAAGCAGTCGTTCGAGAATCGAGAAGAAACCAGCGTGCTCTGTACCGATGGCTCTGCAAGTAGTCCCGGCGACCAACAACAAACTCGTATACAGGGTGTACCGAATAGCTAAAACAAGGTCGTAGATTTAAACCCAAACAAACCCAAACGGACCCAAACAAACTTGTAGACGGTGTGTCTCAAATAGCTACAAGGTCGCAGGTTTAAACCCAAACAAACCTAAACAAACTCGTATACAGAGTATTTGAAAGAACAATGATAAAATCCAACAACAAACTCGTATACAGGGTGTACCAAATAGCTGAAACAAGGTCGTAGGTTTAAACCCAAACAAATATTAACCCAAACAAACCCAAACAAACTTGCACACGGTGTGTCCCAAATAGTTACAACGAAGTCGCAGGTTTAAACCCAAACAAACCCAAACAAACTCGAGTACAGGGTATACGAAAATATAATAATAAAATCCCAGATTAAACCCAAACAAACCTAAACAAACTCGTATACGGAATATCCTAAAAAGCAATAATGACATCGCATGTGTAAATCCTCGGCGAATGAATCGCGAGTTTAGAGATGATCGCGCTGTTTTTTTAAACTCGAAAAAATCTTCCGTTCGGAAAATAGAGAACGGATGATCGACATAACCTCAATAATTCTTCGAAATCGTTTTTCACGTCTGGTTATTTCCGGTCATCACGAAACAGCCTGCCATAACCTACAATATCGTCGTTACATTTTGGGACACCCTGTATACTTATATGTACGCATATATATAGATATATATAAATACATATGTATGTTTATATATGGTTTTACCTGTATCGGCGTCCTCGACTCGCGGACTCGCACGAAGGTCGCACTGACAGGTGAATCTCCGAAACTATGTGTAGTAAGGCGTATAGGTAATTCGTTGGGACGAGTGCTCGCGCCATCTTTGAATTTTACGATCCCGGAGAGACGGGTATCGTAATAAAAATGCATTCGATTTTTCTTTTTATTGTTTTGTCTTTTCGTTGTTTTTTCTCGAGCTCCGCGAGTTGAGCAATTTCATTTCGGGAAAATAACATATAATTATATAATGAACGTAATAATTGGAGCGGCGAGAGATCGCGTGTACGTAATGTGTCATTGGATTAGACTTTTCGTAAAAAAGAAAAACAACAACAACTTTGTGATGAGTTAGGAAGATTTGGAAGGAAGGAGAGTAGCTATAGATACTTTTGTTTGGTCGAACCGTTTAGAGGAATCTGTTGGTGGAAGTTGGGATTGACAAACGATTTTTAGCCAGGATTGTAGATGGATCGAGTATAAATTCTGAGTTATCTCGAGTTGATAGTTCGTGGATAAACGCTTGCGAAATAACGAGATACGAAAATGATTCTTGGATGTAATTGCGACGCGAATCTTCGCGGACTCGTTAAGGGCTACGCAAAAGCCGTATTTATCGAGTTATTAATTTTTGTTCGAACGAGTGATAAACGAGCGTGAAATTTCGAATTGGGAGTTGGCCAAAAAGATCGACCGCGGTGATGTGGCGTTGAAGATTTCTAGTAAAAAAAAAATAATGATAATAATAAACATTTATAAAATTGAAACACGAAAGAAGGAACCTGCTTAATGACTCGTCGCTTGAGGAACGACTAATGACACGCAATAACCGAGCACACCTAGAATCTATCCTAGTTTCGGATAATTAGGGCCTTAATAATGAATTTACTGGATAATCATTTGCGTGATGAGTCGCAAATATTTGCTGCGTTAAATATTGCTCGAACGAAGAAAAAAAGGATTTATGATGACGAGAAACGCCAAAAAAGAAACACGAAAATTTCGTATTTCAGGAAATCGCTGGCGACCAAATCGCTGGCGACCAAATCGCTGGCGACCAAATCGCTGGCGACCAAATCGCTGGCGACCAAATCGCTGGCGACCAAATCGCAGGCGACCAATTCGCTGGCGACCAAATCGCTGGCGACCAAATCGCTAGCGACCAAATCGCTTACGACCAAATCGCTGGCGACCAAATCGCTGGCGACCAGATCGCTGATGACCAAATCGCTGGCGACCAATTCGCTGGCGACCAAATCGCTAGCGACCAAATCACTGACGACCAAATCGCTGGCGACCAAATCGCTGTCGACCAGTCGCCGGCGACCAGTAAACTTTGTCCAAAAGTCTCAAAAACGCGAGCTGAACATCTCCGATTCGATGAAGACTCGTGAATCAGTCTTAACTGACCCAATTGTCCAGCCATCACACTATTCTCAATAATACACCTGGAGGATTTCGTGCCGGTGTGCGTCTGCGCGCAACCACTCCCAAGAACCTCGAAAACGCCGCTCGACTCATTTCGAGTGAAAGACAAAAATGAAAAACCATTTTTAAAAAAAACCCAAACATATCTTACCAACACGTATATACTTGACGGATTGAAAAAAAACGTGCAGTACAGTTCGATGAGTCTCTCTCTTTCTCTCTCTCGCTCTCTCTCTCTCTCTGAGCTATGAGAAGGCAAGAAAAGAGTTGCCCGGTGCTGGAGAAACAAAACGATCCGGACAGAGAGAAAGAGGCTAAAGAAAAGACGCGCTTACAAGCGAATTTGCGCGAGCGGCGCACGTGTGGAATCTTCTAACGATGACTTTTGTACCAACCGAGCGCACAGGTTGCAAATAAACGTTTCTACACCAGCTATAACTATATCCTGCAAAAAGTGTATACCGTGACGCATACACACGCAAAGAAGAGGAGGACCCGTGACCTGTGTTTAAGCTCGTTCGAATATACCCTACGAACGTTTATATCCATCCCCACAAACATAACCTCATTTCACCCTCACCCCTCTCTCCATCGTAGAATAGGCCACGAACAAGGCATCGCTGACTTTCGGACAAAAAGAAACCCAAAGAAAACACGATAATTGAGCTTCTAAGCAAAAATGTAGTTATTGGCAGGCTTCGGTCTTCATCGGTCCCAGAAGAGTTTCGGCAAGCCCTACCAATCACTGATTCTTCGCCAACCAATCTTTTTCTTCCCCGTTACCATTTTCTTTTTTTTCAAGTTTACTTTTTCTTCGATTTTTCGTATTTTTCGAGGATCTTTTCTCTGTCTCTCATCACGAGGATGATTTCGAGGGCCCGGGCCTCCCGCGAGAGCTGCACACGCGAACTGCGTGAGAACCGTTCGGTGGCTTATTCGGGGTGCGTTATAGGTAAATATGTATCCGGTGATCCTCTTTCATTCGGGAGAGCACGGATGAGTATGGTGCGCTGATATTACGTATGCGTGCGTGCAACGGGGTCCAATCGGGCCCCATCCCCCCCCCCCCCTCCTCCTCCTTGTCTTGCTTCACGACCCCGCATATTATCGTATATACAACTAATAAGTTTGCAAATTGCTCAAGACGCCTTTTAAATACGTTGAGAAAGGATCGAGACTCGACGAATTTTCTCATGGCCCTCCGATAAATCGGATGTAATGAATTCTCGTATGTGAATGTGTAATTGTGACTTTTGATCAATTAGGAACAACTAAAGGTCGTGATAAACCCAAACAAACCCAAACAATTTTCTCATGGCCCTTGATAAATCAGAAGCAATAAATTCTCATTTGCGGATGCGTAATTGTGACCAAAGGTCGTACTAAACTCTAACAAACCCAAACAAACCCGAACAATTTTTTCATGGCCCTTGATAAATCAAGGATAACGTATTCTCATTTGTGCATGTGAAATTGTGACGTTTGGTCGATTGCGGCCAAAGATTGTACTAAACCCAAACAAACCCAAACAATTTTCTCATGGCCCCCGATAAATCCGAGGTAATGAATTCTCATTTGCGGATGTGCAATCGTGAGTTTTGGTCGATTACCCGTAATCGTACATTTTTATTTTTATTGAAAATTAACCGAAGCGGAACGATCGTTGTTTTTTTCTGGTTTTTATTTATCTTTATTTTTTCTTTTGGCTGGTATCACGGATTAAAGCGCTCGGTGTATATCTCGGTCGATTTGTGTACTTAACCTTGGCTTGATTGTACGCGCCTGTAATGCACCCGATCAATCGTGACTCTTCGATATCCTGCTCTCTCTCGATTTGTATTTTTCAGAGTCTCGTTCACGGACGCGATAGAGGCCCCTTATTTACTAGCGAGAAAGGGCTGATACTACCGCGGGGATGATTAATGCCGGCGCACACCCTTTCGCACGTACAATATTGTTGAAGCACGCCTCGGCGAATCTTCGTATCTCCGCACAAACCCCGTACCATATACGTATCTGTTATATCGAATAAAATGTTCATACGTTTCGTTGTATGGCTGCAAACATTCGTATATATAGGGTGACTGGTGGAAACACGATAAAAAGTGAAATTCGAACGTCTTATGTTTGGGGTTGTTTGAGTTTGTTTGTTCGTCTGGGCTTTTGATTTCTTTGAGTTTCTTTGGGTCTGGGTTTGGGTTTGTTTGGGCTTCAAAGTGAAATGTCTTATGTTTAGGGTTGTTTGGGTTTGTTTGTCTTGGTTTTTTGTTTTTCTGAGTTTGAGTTTGGTTTGGGTTTGGTTTACTTTCAAAGTGAAATTAAAATGTCTTGTGTTTGGGTTTGTTTGGGTCTGAGTTTGGTTTGGGTTTGATTGGGTTTGGATTTGGATGGATTTGGGTTTGTTTCGGTTTCAAAGTGAAATTCAAATGTCTTACGTTTTGGGTTGTTTCGGTTTGTTTGTTTGGGTTCTTGGTTTGTTTGAGTCTGAGTTTGGTTCGGGTTTGTTTGGGTTTCAAAGTGAAATTCGAATGTCTTGTGTGTGGATTTGTTTGGGTCTGAGTTTGCTTTGAGTTTGGATTTGGTTGGGTTTCAGTTTGTTTGGGTTTACTCGAAACGAATCAACCCTGTGGAATCACGGCATTTTAAATACCTTTTTTGATAACTAGATATTTGAATTTCGATCCCGAACGACGATTTTGAGTCAATTTCGAGTCGAACACGACGAAATTTCAGTCTCGCAACAATTTGTCATAACAATATAAAACCTCATTTAAAAAAATTCATTTCACCTACATCTTTCGAAAAGTAGCTGTAATTGTGTCGAAATTTCGAAAAATATCGCTGCAAAATGCTTCGAGCAATAAATAAAGAAAAAATGCAATGAAAATAACATTAATACCTACGTATTCGCGTGATTAAAGCAGTACAGTTCAGTACAACCAAATTTGAGGATGTGACACCTCCATCCAGAGCGTCGATTCTCCAGCCACCCTGTACGTATACACACGTCGACAAAATAACAATAAACAAATCACGTACGAGAAGCTAACGTTCATTCGGACCTGTACGAATTCGATCTCTATTTGATATCAATACTGGTCCAGTCTCTCTCCCTCTCTCCCTCTCTCTCTCTCTTTCTCCTCAGACTTCTCACGACGCATTCGTTTTCGCGATCCTCGCGGTGCAACCTGCGATTCTATGCTGCTCGCCATCTCTCTCTTCGCGTGCACTCTCAATATCAACCCCAAACAGAACGAGAGAAAAAGAGAAAGAGAGAGAGAGAAAGAAAAAGAGAGACAGATAAACAGACAGACAGACGGACAAACAGACAGAGACAAAAACAGACAGAAAGAGAGAGAGAGAGAAAGAGAGAAGGAGAAACAGAGAGAGAAACACACTCCGCGGTTTCAGGAGTGACGGGAGGGGGTTGGAGGCGAAAAAAAAAATTCGGAGAGAGAAAGACTCTGTCTCTCGGTCGATGCGAGCACAGGACTATCGGTCATCGGTAATAAATTTAGAAATAAATTGCACCGTCGGCTATATATATCTATAGTAATCCTGGATCCCACACCATATATATATATATATATAGGAGCGAGGCCGGCGACCCGCGAGATTCTCAAAGCAAACAACAATAATAATTATTCGATACGGGCAATAACTTAGCAGGCACGGGAGGCTGTACCAATGCTCGTACAACTTTAGTTTTAAATCAGTACGCATCTATATATATATATATATATATATATATATATATATATATGCATACTTTTATATATATATATATATGTATATCGGCAGAATTCTTTTATGCAACGAATCTTATGGGTCGAAAAGCCACGGCTGACGGTACATTTTTGGCTTGGGTTTTTGGACTTACGCCCTTTTGGGGTTGGAGAGCATAGACAAGAGTATTGGTTGCATTGGCCTTTCTTCGCGTTTCCTCTCGGGCATGTAATATCTATAATGGGTCTAACCCCCGCCCCCTCGACTCACTCTACCCCAAGCTCGCCCGATCCGTTCTTCTCTCTCTCTCTCTTTCTCCGTCTGGTTGTGTTCTACTCGAGTGACCTGTCGGCCGTTCTTGAATTAATGGCGACTGAGATTTCGCGAGAAATCTCATCGCGCGCGACCAAGGAAGCAAGAAGCGAACGCGACGTGGAAGGACGAACGAATTTGCTCGAGTATACCGAGGAAAGGATAGGGGGAATGAGGGATGAGGTGGTAGCTCTTCGGTGCGATATACTTCGACGTTCCTCAAGCTGAATCCTCTTGAGTTTGTTTGAGGTAACTTATACGTGTTGGTATTGACGAACCATTGCGTGGAGGATGTTGGGAGACGCGGACCATCCACCATGATCATTGAGGGGAAATGCTGGGTTATAACTTCGTGGCTCACGATTTAGTGGATTTATTAATCTGGAGCGAGAATATTCTCGTTACTCTCGATTATCGACAACAACCCCAATGGGAATCTTCTCGGACCAGCCACTGGGATAACTTTGGATCGCCCGGTTCATAAAGACCGTACACGAAATTTCAATTTCGAATCGTTTTCTAATGTTGGGTGTAAGAGGAATTTGATTATGCTGTAGTTAGTGTTACGAGGATGGTACTGTTTTTACCATGGGTATCTTTTTGAAAATGGACCGTTTGTAACCTTTCGTAATGGCACATTTGCAAAATGGTTTTGTTCGAATCACTTTGGAATGTGGTATCATTGGTTTTGCTATGGCGCCGTTGTAATATTCGTATCAATTAGACTTTTCCATTGGTACTTTTGCAATTGCGTCATTGGAACACTGTCCCAATCATCGAAACTCAAAAAGGACATTCTTCAAACGTTGATCAATGAAAACCGTCATCGTTTTTGGCCCCAAGTTTATGCAGACTCGTTGGGGATGTGTAGTTGTGGAAAACAGCCTGCAGGGGTCGTAGAAGACATTGAGAAATACTGATGTGACAATTGTCAGCTTGCTTGGTTTTGGTTGGGTTTGTTTGGGTTTATTTACAAGAGAAATATTGACGCGACAATTGCCAACTCGCTTGGATTTGTTTGGGTTTTGTTGGGGTTTGTTTGGGTGTGTTTGGGTTTGTTTACAGGAAAAATAACGTGACAATTAGGAGCTACAAGTGACTTAAAAAGGTAAGAAGAAAAATCGAGTTGTTTCGAAATAGTTTCGCTTATGGACAATCCTGAAAGTATAAAATTTAAAAAAATATAAAATAAAAAATCCCATATACGAAAACGAGTCTCCTATCCCTAATAACCATTTAATTCGAGAACTAATCGAGAATTCTCTTCTTTTTCGATTTTACACGCGTGCATTAATTCTTGAAGCATGGGGGAAGGAAAGGGCGAAACAGATCAAAACTTTGAAAGTCGTGATGCGAGAAGGACAGCCCATAGTGGTTACGGACGAAATCCCTTCGCGTCACTAATTAAAATCTGCCCACTGGAATACATTATAAGCCGAAACAAACTTGGGCTCGGACGACGCCATATTTATTATTTCCTATTTATTTTTCTATTTATTTCTAATTTAGTGTGAAACTTTCCATCCCCTAAAAGATTTTTTTAATCGTTTAATTTTATATTTGGATTTATGATTTATGTTTTACTATTTACTTAGATCAAAACGAAACAAAAAAAAATCTTTTTTTTCAACTACTGTGAATATAAATATTTTAAGGGGGTTTCCTAATACTTTTGAACAAGGTTATGTACACTCATATTCCGTATAATATTCCTGCGTGGTCAAAACTCACCAGCCCGATCGTTTTATAAAACATAGGAAGGATATCCCTAAAGAGATGGAGATACAAAAAAAAGCACCGAGAGAGAGACGGACAGGGAAGTGGAGAGAAAGAAAAGGAGAGTAGAGAAAACGGCGCACGCCCACCGCAGCCGATTTGACACTTCATTATTCGCCAAGAGAGCTCGACCGTCTCTCGGACCCCGTCATTAAAACGAGATTAGTCCCGTAATCGTAAAGAGCTCGAGATGTGTGTCTCGAAAATATATTCGTAGTCTTTTCGGTCCAACTTCTTCAGTTTGCCCATCCCAGACGTAGAAGATATCGAAGATGTTTCTGTTCTCCGTCTGTCCGTTTTCTCTCTCTCTCTCTCTATTTCTCTATATATATATTGCGTTTTTTATTCATATTTAGTTTTTTTGTTTGCATTTTTATATTTGCATTGCGTTTTTTATTTATTTTGCGGTTTTTGTATTTTTTTGTTAGGTTATTTTAGTTATTACGTTGTTATTTATTTTTTAATTTTTATTTCTTATTTAATTCATTAATTTTTCATTTGTTATTATTTTTATATTATTTTATTCTGTAATAACTTTGTTTTTCCCAATTCGCCCGAAAGTTTTTCCAACTGTTGCATAATAAAATTTATCACTATCATCTCTTCACTTTATATTGTAGCGAAACCTTATTTTCATCTCATTTTTATTTTTATTCTAGTTATTATTATTATTATCTATTATTATTATTATATTTATGGTTACTATTTTTTACGATTATTATTATTATAGTAATTATCATTGTTATATATTTCTTTTTAAGTTTCCATTGTTTGATTTGTATTTTGTTATGTTATTGTAATTATTGCCATGGTTGTCCAAAAGTGTTGTGGGGCATAATAAATTTATCATCATTATCATCTCTCCATTTCGGGGTTGGCAAGTCGGAACCTTCATCTGGTAAACGACCGTCGTACGTTAACGAGGTGTCTTTCGCGCTCTTTATAAAATTGTGACATTTAATTTCCTTGGAAACAGAGGCGTTAATAGGGGAGAAAAAGGGACATTCACTTTTCTTTTTTACTTAACAATAATTAAATTTCTATCGAAAACTTTTCTCCAAGGATTTGAATAATTGTAATGAATTATTGAAAAATTTACAGATTAAAAAAAAAATATTATACAAAGCGACGTTTCCAGTCGAACGAAGTTTGTTTGGGTTCGTTTGGGTTTACTCTATCAAACAACAGAATTAATAAAGAAATAATAACGATTATGTACTCGTTCGAAAAAAAAAATCACATTTTTACTTAAGAAAAGGAGAGCAACGAATTTTCCTTGTAAAACGGAATTTCATTCCGGTCTTATTGTTTTCGAAACGTAAAAATTGGGTTGGGCGCATTGGAGGGGTGATATAGGTATAGGGGAAGGTTCTATCGGGAGGTATTCTTGAAGAGAGCCGCACGGCGGAAGAGAGATGTGAGTGACGGGTCAGAGGTGATTTTCACGCGGCATTACTTTCGAGAGTCAGACTGGAAGAGGCGTTCAAGTTGGTGGGTCAAGCCTCGATGGTGTACGAGGGCCTAAGCAGCAACGGCGTTACGTTCAACGAGTTTTCTTCCTCATAGGGGATCAAAGTTCTCGAGCGTATGCATACACGCTTCTCCGGCTGTCTCTTCCGTGACTTCAACATCGGCCAACCCCAACCCCCTTCGTATATTTTCGACAAAAAAAAAAACAAAACAAAAGGCCGCGCAGACGCGATACATGAATTTAGAGAAGTTAACGTATCGCTCGGGCCTTTTCTCAGGATGTAAAACGCGGCATTCTCGACCCTCGATCGCATCGCGTTTCGTTAAATCCCCCGAAAGACAAAGAGGGTGACGCTTTCATCCCCCTGGTCTAACCTCTAAAACGTATTGCCCGGTTTGCCTCAGCCACTGCATACGTAATGCTCTTTCCTTAAGAATTTATCAATACAGGATCGTTCAGAAAAGGTAACAACGAGAGGAAGCATTTCCGGAGATACCGGAGAGCTCTGCCCGGAAGTTAACCTCATTTGGAAAAAGTTCTCGGAAAGTTGACCTCACTTAACAAAAGTTCGCAGATGATAACCTCGTTCAGCAAAAGTTCGGGTTAAAATTTAACCTCATATAAAAAAAGCAGATGGAAGTTAACCGCCTAGCTAAAATTTAAAAATTTAGCCTAGCTAAAATTTAGCCTACCTAATTTTTAGCCTACCTAATTTTTATCCTACCTAATTTTTATTCTGCCTTATTTTTAGTCTATTTAATTTGTAGCCTACCTAATTTTCAGCTTACCGAATTTTTAGCGCAGCTAATCGTTAGCCTACCTAATTTTTAGCCTCCCCAATTTTTAATCCACCTAATATTTAGCCCAGCTTTAGCCAATTTAGCCTAGCTAATTTTCAGCCTAGTTAATTTTCAGCCTAGCTAATTTTTAGCCTACCCAATTCTTAGCCTACCTAATATTTAGTCCAGCTTTGCTAATTTAGCGTACCCAATTTTCAGCTTACCAATTTCTAGCCTACCCAATTTTTAGCCCACCCAATTTTTAATCCACCTAACATTTAGCCCAGCTTTAGCCAATTTAGCCTAGCTAATTTTCAGCCTAGTTAATTTTCGGCCTAGCTAATTATTAGCCTACCCAATTCTTAGCCTACCTAATATTTAGTCCAGCTTTGCTAATTTAGCGTACCCAATTTTCAGCTTAGCAATTTCTAGCCTACCCAATTTTTAGCACACCCAATTTTTAATCCACCTAATATTTAGCCCAGCTTTAGCCAATTTAGCCTAGCTAATTTTCAGCCTAGTTAATTTTCATCCTAGCTAATTTTCAGCCTAGCTAATTTTCAGCCTACCCAATTTTTAGCCCACTTAATATTTAGCCCAGCTTTAGCTAATTGAGCCTAGCCAATTTTCTGCCTAGTTCATCTGCATTTAGCCAGCTTCGTCAGAACCGAAAAACAAAAAGCCTCAATATTATCAACGATCGGACGACCGTCCATGACCAAGCGGAACCCGAAACAAAAAGTTTACCTAATTCGTACAAACATTTCACTAGCATCGTTGTCATTTTTGAAAACTTCGTAAAAGCCAGGTGAATTTTTTTTTTTTAATTCTCAAGGGGCGTTTCCTATCCGTGAAAACATCACGGTCACCCATGGTTATCCACCCGTGGTTATATACATCAATGTGCACCAGCTACAATCTGACACGTTCAGCCTCGACGTCACGGTCGCGTTATTCTTTATTTCGCGAAAATGCGAGTTTACTGCGCCTTAGCACAAGTCTGAGGGAGGCTCCGTGGTGTCTTTATGGTCTGAAAGTGGTCCGCGACGATCACGACGAAACAGTGTACAAGTGGCGAAGTTCCCGTTGAGTCTTACCGGCCCATACATACTCCCGGTCAATTCCAAGACTACGGTCGGACAAAGAGAGACCAAGCGGTACCACCAGCATCAGAAAAGAAGCTGCTAAGAAGAGACCCCGAAGAAGGAGAGACGAGGGCCCCCGAAGAAAACTGAGCTGGGAGACCAGTGAAACAAGTACGGCTCACGCGGAGATATAATAACGAGTTTCGCTGTCGTCCCTTCGACTCGGACGCAACTCCCGAGAGCCGTAAAACTTACCCTCTCACCTCCCCCCACCTCATCCTCATCCCTCGTACCATTTATATATTTTTCTCCCTCGGCCTATGTCTGCTCCATCCCTTTTGACGTATTTCTTCACTCCCCCCCGCCCCGTTCCACCTCTCCGCCCCCTAGTTCACTTTTGCACCGTTTCTTCAACCTCTCTTCGTCTCTCTTTCGTTCCAAGCTTTTTTGCGTTAAAATCGTTTGTTTTTACCACCAAGTTCTCACCACCGCTGTAGACGGTGTCAATTTTTGTGAGAACCGAACACCCGAGACGAGATTCTTTTCGAGATTTTTCTGCTGGGTTTTTTTACATATATTTATTTACAGCATTGTGAATAAATGTTATCCTGTTTTAACTTTAATATATTATTAATTATTATATATTAAAATATATATGTAATTTATATAAATCAATTGTGTATGTGGAAAAATGTAGTCCTATTATAATAATGTATAATTAATATTTCTGGTAATATATTACAATATGAATATAACAAAATAGATAAATATAATTTATGCTCGACTGGCCGTAATCGACGAGAGCTTTTCGCTGAAGTGGAACGTTAAAAATTTTGAAAAGAGAAAGAGAGAGAGAAGAGCGCGAGAAAATCGCGTATAGGAAAGGATCGGTTTCGCTTCTGCGGACGGCAATCCGTGTGGGTGTAAGATGAATACGTGTACACGGGGCGAGTTTATCTGCCTAAAAAAAAAAAAATGTAAAAAAAAGGCAAAACGTTGGAAAAGCGAGAGTGAGAAGAAGATAGAAGCGGGAATATTTTCAACGTGCTTTTTCGCCTCGGTATTCCACGGACGCATTAACAGATTGGCACTCCACACACATAGCTGGTAGGGCTTGAGAATGAGAGGGGAAAAGCCAGCGTTCACGGAATACCACCGGTCATTTACATTCATGAAGCTTTTATACGGCTGATTTGACTATACGCGTTTTCCCAGGCATTCACGGATCCTCGATTTGATTTGCATTGATTGGAGTGCCGCGGCTTTTTATTCCACCACCGGAAAAACGCGAAAATGTTCGACTGCAACCTCGCCGGAGCTAACGTCCATAAAACTAGACTAGAAACAAACCTCTTAGCTCCCTATTCACGCGTTAACCCCAGAACCATCATTTTAGATTGTACAACCGGCCAAAAAGGATGTCCCCATAAAACTCGTTCGCGCGAAATCGACGATAGTGCCGGATACCTACTCGAGATTTCTATCCTTCGATCCTTTTAGCCGATGGATCGGGAATTCAAAAAGCCAACGATATCGCACCTCCTGATAATGATGAAAATGATTTCCACTGATTGGAAACTCAGTTGACACACTTAATGATTAGTTAAGACACATTTTTCAAACCCAAACCAACCCAAACGAAATCAAACGAACACTTGGAGATATCGAGTGAAAGAGATACCTTCAAACCTGAACTAATTATGATTGATACTCAGCACTGAAAAGAATTTCTCTGATCTAAATAAACACAAACATATTTTTATTTATCGAGTAATTGAAGGTTCATTTCAGAACCCACAAATTGTTGTCCAAGATACCAAGAACTCGAAGAGGAATCCATAAACCCAAACAAATACTTATATCAATTATATTAATTATATATTTATTTGGATTAACAATCCTCGGTTAATATCACGATTTTAAACCCAAACAAATACTTATATTAATTATACTAATTATATATTTGTTTGGGTTGAAATCCTCATTTAATATAAGGATTCTAAACCCAAACAAATCCTTATATCAATTATATTAATTATATATTTATTTTGATTAACAATCCTCGGTTAATATCACGATTTTAAATCCAAACAAATACTTATATTAATTATACTAATTATATATTTGTTTGGGTTCGAAATTCTCATTTAATATAAGGATTCTAAACCCAAACAAACCCTTATATCAATTATATTAATTATATTTTTGTTTGGATTAAAAATCCTTGGTGAATATAAGGATTTCAATCCCAAACAAATCTTTTTATTAATTATACATTTGTTTGAGTTAAATACCAAGTTCGGTTATCATTAAATACAAAGTCCTTAAAAAAATCCCTAAACTCGAATAAATTCGTGCTCATTTGAAAAAGAAGATTCATTCTTGATTACGAGGTTTCTAAAAGGATCGTTTATGATACATATCACTTACAGTACTGAAATGAAATCATTACTGGTGTCCAGAATTATTGGTACTTGATAATACAGGATCAGTGACATATCTAAATAACTGGCGTGTCTAAGCTCTCAGTAGTTTTCGTACACTTCAGTCGTCCAGAGTTTTGAAAAAATTCAAGATCGGATATTTTTTCAACCGGAGAAGTTCGTGTTCGGTCTGAAGTGTCAAAAGTTCCACATATTCTTTGTGTACTAGTCTGACGAGTTTGGCTCTTTCCTTGACGATCAGCATAACGCGATCGTGATACATAATTCGTTTGACTTCAGCATCGATGTCTCTTTTGGACTCGAGTTCCCATCGAGTCGTGTTCATTCGTGTAATTTTTTTTGTCAACGAATCACTCTCTTGTTTTGCAATTTGTATTTTGACTTGAAGGTCATCCAATCGATTGGACCAGTCATTGAGTTGATACTGATAAATCCTTTTAAAACCCTCCAATTCTTTTTCGATTTTTTCAGCAGCGTTCTCTTCTATTACCTCTTGAGGTTTGTTCAGGAATTCCCTCATGTTTCTGGTTACCAAAACGCTTCCAACTGTGTGTAATTCTTGCTGAAGATCTTCGATCGTCATTTTCAAACGCTTGTGATTCCATTCCTTGAGCAAGATGACTCGATGAAAATTGACAGCGTGATTCATCGCTTTCAATTTATCCAGTCCAGCTTTGAGGATCATCTCGTTTACGTTTTCAATTTCACAACGAGGTATCAATAAAGCATCAACAAAGTCCTCCCCTTGACCCGTCAGCTGTACCTCTATTTGCCCCATTTTCAGCACCAGCTGAATTTCCATGTTCTGATCGAAATCAACTTTGTCCTTTCTCAGCGCCACCAACCGTTCCTTCAGCATATCCACATCAGTGTTCACCCTAGAGATTTTACGTTCGTGTCCAGCTATCGTTTTTTCAGTCTCATGAATCTCCACCATCAAAGATCTGGTCTTCATTTCGAGCTCCAGTCTACTCCTCCTCAGACGAATCAAATGCTCCCAATTATGGCTATCAATGTTGATTGGCAAACTGGCGGGTTTGATATCCATGAGCTCTACATTTTTCAGGTATTCAGCACTCTCTGGCGACAGATAAGTGACTTTGGTTGGCGATGAAATAGCTCTTCCTAAGTCTATCAGATCAGACGATGTGGCATTCTTCAATGATGTTCTAGGACGACGTTTGTACTCATTCTGGAGGAACTCCAGGTTGCTTCTACCCAATGATTGGAAATCACTGCGAAACTTCTTGTCTAGAGTTTTCTCTCGTGTTAACATAGCCTCTTGATGATTTCGGTATTCGTGCAAAAGATTATGAAGGGTTCGAATTTCTTCACTACGAAGTCCAATCGTTTTCGTCTTAGTCAAGATATTCTCTCTTGTTTCATTATCCAGAATGAGACCCTCCATTCGATGAACGTGTCTATTGAAATCCCTCAGGTTGCGTAGATTCATCTGTTGTATAGCAGATTCCACGTTGGTTTTCAACAAGAACAAATCGTGTATCCTGGCATTGAACTTATCACTAGTTTCTTGGATGGTCGTCTGGATTCTCACAAGTTCCGTTTCCAGCATTCGATGATAACGGTTTCTTTCATTCTCCAAGAAATCAACATCCTTTTCGTACTGACGAATAGCCAATAGGTCTTCAGCGTTGTATTCCTCCAGTTTTTTAGTCGACACGCATTGTGGGATTGGAATGTCCCGTTTTATGATGTCTTCCCATCGGACCTCCAATACTCCGTCCATCATCCTGATCAAAGCCTTTTCCCTGAAGTCATCAGCCAAAGACAGCTGCCTCAATCTTTCAACTTCCGCCGCTTGCTTGTCCAGAAGTTCTTGCTGAGAAGGTGGAACGTAGGGTTTGACGTTGACTTCTCGATCTAGAACCCTAACAATGCCGTCAGGCTGTTCCTTCTCTTTCCAATCAGGATCTATCGGAATCCTTGACACTGATTGGCCGAACATAGTTCTCAGCTCGGAATCGATATATCTGATTCTTTCGTTCCTCTCGTGTATAACCTTCATTTCGCGCTCCTTCGACATAACCGTATCATCGAATATCCTGTTGAAGTACTCCCGTAAAAGTTGACAATCGTTAACAAAATACCGGCAGTTTATGAGCAGTTGCCCAAATCCGTAACATTCGAATTGGGAATAACAATAATCTGATTGATCGATAAAACGGTGAGTGGTCGTTCCTTCATTGGCCAATCGATCTTCCTGGCTCGTAGCATCACGGTCATCATCATCTTCAGCCGCTAGAAGCGCGTCCATTCGTTGTCTCTCGTCCGAACTGTGCGATTTGGATTTCCTTCTCAAAGCCATTTCCAATTGGGACGCCGTGTAGAATTTCCAGGGATAAAATGTTTCCAGGTCAGCAGCGGATCGTGTCGCGTCTATCATTGATCGAGCCAACTCGAAAGTGTCTTTTGTATCTTGATGACCAACGCTAGTGGCGTAATTGGTCACCTCGATGTTATCGAAAATGGTGAATATCGAACGACCAACGATACGCTGCTGATCCCAGAAAGTTGATTTTATCCAATTCGTGATTTTGTCCATAGAGTGACAGCTTGCCTCCATTTCCAATCGGGAATCTTCACGCTCCTCTCGAGCTGTCTTTAACCTCAAATCTCGCGTTGGCTTGTCAAGGTCAAAAGCAGAAATGGGTAATCGTTCAATCTCTGGACAAGTTTCGTTACGATCCAACAATTGAACGAGTTCGTTCCTGATCTTTATGAAATCATCTTGGATAGTCATTTTCCATTGGGCAAAGGATTCTTTCTCTCGAAGCACTTTTGCCTCGTCGTTCCACTCGACCCACGTTTTCTTGGCTCCATCTTTTCGGGGTGGAAACTCGTCGTCGATTTGTTTCGATAACAACTCCAGAGTACCAGACTCCAAATTGGAATAATCATTTTCAACGGCTCTCCTTCTTTTCTCGTATTCGCCAAAATCCACAACGTAATGATCGTTCAAGTGATCCTGAGAGCTGTCCAGCCTAGAAGATCTCATGGCGACCAGAGAGCCATCGTGTCCCAAAGAAACAACAATATCACCCGAAGCGTTCACCAAAGCTTTGACAGTTCCAAAATCCCTTCCGTGATGAGGATTCAGTGCAGCAACGACCTTCCTGGTATTTCCATTCCTCAATATCACCAGGCCGTCAAAAGCTGCACTCGTGATCCACGAGCGATCGGTATCCAATCTTGCTCGTCTTATCGCATGGCCCGTTAAAGAAGCTTCTACGAGATTAACTTCCAGCCAGTCTTTGATCTCCAATAGATGAAGTTGTCGAGATAGATAGGCAGTTCCGATCAAGAAGTTGGGCCCATTGGGTGCATAGTGGAGGAGCTGATAGCCAAAAGGAAGTTCCAAGTATTTCAGAGGTACCGAAGAAAACAGGCCATCGCTTGATGACCCATAGACTATCAGGTGATTCCCTACACTTGATTTCCGTGAAGACACCACGAGTACTAGAAGCTTGAGGTGGCCACGTGACTCGTAAAGAAGTACATCAGCCATTCGGCTCTTCGTCTCCAATCTGTCGATTACGATAAAAGGCTTGTCAGCGGTCAAACCAAGAAAGTAGCAAACTCCTGTTGTTCTTTGGCCGATAACCAGATAGCTCCCACATTGCGAGAATTTCAAAAGATCGAGTCTTTCACTCTGCAGATTGAATTTTCCAATAATGAATGGACTTTCGAAGCAGCGCAAACTTAGCAGAACGAGTTCACCGTTTTTGCTGGTGATAGCGACTAACGGGTAATCAGGATGAGAGAGCAGTTGAATCGCTTCACCTTCCAGCCCGAGATCCAATTTGGCTACTTCGCGTCCGTCGTAAATATTGATAACGGACAAATGAACGGTGTCATCCATCACCAATAGATGATGACCCCATGGACGAACCATATTTGCCAAACTGTAAAAGCCACCAAAGTGAATTTTCCTTTCGATTTCAGGGTTCTCCTGATCCTCAGTGATCTTGAGTTCCATCAGGAATCCCTCATGAGTGTGATAAAAGAGTCTGGTGCTCCTCAAGGGATGTACACTCAGAATGGACGGCTTGAGAACTGATTTTACCCACCATTCCTTGCGCCAAAAATTCTTGGCGTCTTTTTTGTAGAAACGAATCTGGCAGAAGGTCGTTCGGAGAACTATACCGTCACGGAACCAACGAACTGAGGGTACTTCGTAGTCCTCGCAAATTCCACATCTCTGAGTCAATACAGCACGAACGATTTGACTGCCGTCGGAATTGGTGATGTAGACGTTAGCTGAACCGTCGACTATGGCTAGCTGAGGATCGTGCGCTTCGAAAGACCAGTCCATACGATAGGGTTTCGCTTTTCCAGGCAAGGTGACGTCATGTCTGGTTAGAAAAATCGTTTTTCCAGCTGGACTAGTCTCCCAAATGGACAGTTTACCGGAGTGTTGTCCCAGCTGGGCAATTAGAGGAGATTTACCATGGGACACTTGGATTATCTGTCCTCCAATGTCACCTATCAGGGTATTGACCGATACCAGGCTTTGTCCTGTTCTCCAAGACCACACTGTCAAACCGTATTCAGGTTGGGTACCCAGGGACACTAAATGCTCGGTAGAACTGAACGCAACAGCTAAGTAGCCATTTTCACTACCCCGAAGACACTCCGTGATCGTTTTCATACCGGGATAAGTCAGGACGAATATCTTCTGATTTTTGAAGCCTTTTTCAGCGAAAGCGAAAACTGGAAACGTAGTGTGTCCGGCCAAACAGGAAACTCCATCGCCGGTTTCCGGTTTCGAGGAATACTTTATACTCTCCCGCTTTTGGGGTATGTTGTAGAATACGATGTGCACTCCTAGACACCAAGCCAAAACCTCTTTACCTATCCAAGTCGCATGCTCGATCTTTCCACCCCTGATCCAAATCGGTCGCCAGACTTCAGCCATATTCTCGATTCTGGCGATCGATCTATAACCTCAGACCTCGGTACTTCCGTCATTTGACGGTCTGACTACGGTCATAAACAAATGACGACCATGGCTGAACCTAGCGTAATCTCAAATAATCAACGCATCATTGTTCCATCAGGAACCACGATGCACGATACTTTCAAGAAGTTTGCCAATTTTTTGACGGATTTCTTTTCTTGATTCGATTTTTTGTTTGGCTTTCGTTTCTTGATCCGATTTATGGATGGATCTCGTTTCTGGATCGAAGTTCGGTACGTCCCTAGACACGGTAGATCCTAAGACAAAAGCTGATTAGTTTGAACCGCGGAAGGGTGAAATTTTTCGTACGGAGGTTGATACGCCTTCTCTCAAAGACCCCCATAGAGTAGCGTGATGAGGTCAACCAGCGGGGAGTCATTCGAGCTATATGGACGCGAAAGAGAGTCCGATCAAAAACTTATCTTTGCAACTCCGTGATATACCGCTCGGTGGGTTTTCGTCTTTCTTTCTGTCTTTTGTTTTTTTTACTTTATTTTATTTTATTTTTATTATTATTATTTGTTCTTTTCGCTCGGCACAAATGCCTCGACGAGGAGACCGGATCCAACCGGCGCTAGTATGGTTGGTTGCTCTTTCGCTTCGGTTCAGTTGATCCTTGGTGTAAAACGCTCAGCTATTAGCTATAGCCTCTTTTTACTAGCCGTCGCAGTTTGTTTCGGTTTCGTTTGGGTTTGTTTGGGTTTGCACTCTTCTTGTTTTTTTGATACATTTTATTGTTTTTATACTTTTCCAAAGACGAGACAGAAAACATAACCTGAAACGAATTCCTGGCATAATTGAAAAAAAAGGACGACGTTGAAGCCGGAATGATGAAGAGACCGAGAAAGAGGAAGATCAAAGAATATTGGTGAGAGAAGTACGACACAAGTCGCGAAGTTTCTCGTGGCTTGAGATCGCGTCATTAAAGTGACGCCCGCTGGGATGGACATTTGCATAAGCACGTGGATGTTATCGAGGATGTCGAATGGGCGGTCCCCGACGGGACCACTTAGTCCACGCAGTTTGTGGCCTTTGTAGGAGTTGATCATCACGTGACGTCTTCGAATCCCCACAAGTATAGAGAATCACCTATAACCACAGAATCAATCCACCCCCTCGCTGTAGGTCAGATTTTATAGTCAAGACAATGTCTGGAATTTCGATACCTTTGTTTAATTAACAAAAAAGCTCAATGTCACTGAAAAAAAATGTGTAGTGAAAATAAACCAATTTAACGATTTTATTATCTACGTGTCGAGTACGATAGGATCCTGATGATACGTTTTAACGTTGCGTTTGAATTTTTTGACTCGAAATAACCGGTGATGAGAAAAGCGATTTCGTACATTTTTGAGGTTAAGTCGATCTCCTATATGTTCTTAAGCAATTATCCTATGTATAGTACTTTCTCCCATATATGGATATTCAATGTTAATATTTATTTAAATTGAACGGGCAATCACTTATTTATATATTTATTTGTTTATTTATGTGGCTTTGTTTGGGTTTCTGTATTCTATATATTTTCTATTTTCTCCCATATATACTTATATATATATATATATATATTTAATATTAGTATATATTTTAATTATACGTGCAATAACTTATTTATTTATGTATTTATTTATTGATTTAATGCGGTTATCGGAAAAATCCGATGTGATTTCGCGGAGGGAGTGATCGGCTGGTACCAAGCCTCTCTGGGCGCGTCATTGATTTTCATCCAATAGACGGGCCGTCGAGGGTCCCTCCGCTCGCGGACTCTGCGCGAGCTAGCTCTTCAGTGAATTAATTGAGTCGTTCAACGCGCCCCGTAGGAGAGAGAAAGAGAGAGAAAGAGAAGTACGGGAGAAAAAAAGTGGCGAGGCGAAAAATACTGCTGGACGAGTCACGAGGCAAGAGAGAGCAAAAATAATTTAAAAAAAAAAGAGAATGGGAGACAGAGAGAAGAATAATTCTCGATACACTCGGCAAATTGATCGAGTATCGCCACGTACTGTAACAACTGGTATAAAGAAAGAAAGAAAGAGAGAGATGATTCTATAATTGGATCATTATTTACGTAAGAAAATCGTTGAGCAAACTTCTTGTGATCAACGGCACAGGTATGTTAAAACATGACATACAGAAGTTACAAGTGAAAAGAACAACCGCTGTAAATGCGTTCAAGCCAGTCCAGTTGAAAGAGATTTCCAAGCAGTTTTCCATCTCAATGATGAAACATAATTGTTTAAACAAAGAAACAAACTATGAAATGTGAAACGCTCCTCGTATGCATCCAGCACGTATACTCGATGTAATTTTACGAAAGCTACGATGATTCGCGAAGGTTAGAGAACGCTGAGTGTGTTGATGGACCCTAGAGTTCTAGACGTTTAACATTAAAATCCAAAGAGAGCTCTTGAGTTCCATCGACAATCACCCACTTTTTCCAAACAAACACTGTTGTTGATTACTCTTCCCCCCTCTCCCACCCCCACCCCCCCCTCTCATATCGCCAGATGAAAAAATGATAAGTCCATGCTACAACTAGACGATATTTCATTTGCTCATTACCTAGAGGTTTTCTGTACTCGAACAATGGGTACGGCCAATTGAAGGAATCATTAAAAATCAATGAAAATTCTTGAGAGGTTTTTTGGGAGTTGAGAAACAGAAAGGGGATACGAGGTTGATTGGGTTTATTTGGGTTTATTTGGGATTGTTTGGGTTCGTCCGAATATGTGTGAGATTGTTCAGGTTTGGTTCAACTGGGTTCGTTTAAGTTTGTTTGGATTCGTTTAGAATGGTTCGGGTTTGATTGGTTTGTGTTTGTTTGGGTTTGTTTAGGATTGGCTGGGTTTGGTTGGCTTTGGTTTTTTAAAGTTTGTCTGGCTTTTGTTTAGTTTCGTTTGCATTTGTTTGGATTCGTTTTTTGTTTATCTACGTTCATTTGGGTTTGTTCGGGTTTATTTGGTTTCGTTTAGATTTATTTGCTTGTTTTTCTCGTCGGTTGGGTTCGTATAAGTAACTTCGTCATTGTTTGGATTCACTTGGTTTCGTTTAAGTTAATTCGCGTGCTTTTGACATCACGTTCGTACAAGTTAGTTTAGCTTTGTTTGGGTTAATCATAGTTGATCGTTTCATTGACGATCAATGAAAAATTTAAAGAAAATGTATTTGCCAGTTATACCTTCTTAGATACTCATCTGTATGACCCGTACAGCCAACGAGGAAACATCCCCCTTCTTTCCCAATGCCTGATAGATTCGCCGATCAACCTCTCATCGGAAGAGAGGAACGGCTAAGAACGACTAAGAAAGCAACGTAACGTTGGAGTGCAATCAAAGGAGTCGCGAGCGTCCTCTTGGCTGGACTGCCACTTACCTACATACGAAAGCTCGTGCAACATAGTTCGTGTAATACGAAGTTTCGTTTTCTGGCAAGTAGTCTTTAGCTCCGAGTTCATGTGTATACCAACGGTGAGACCATGCTCGGCAAGAGGAATGAGAGGGAGGGAGTAAAAGAGGGAGGCTGGTGAGACTCGACAGCGAAAGCAGTCGAGTCCAGGTCGAGTGTGGGAAAACACCAAGAGAGTCAGCGCGCTGTCCGCGGCGGGGCATGCGGTGGGCAGCATTTAATCAGCGTGCTCTCGCTCTCAGCACGCTGTATAGAGAGAAACGCGCTCTACGTACGCCAGTTCATAATGTATGTGTGTATACACGCACACTCTCGCTCTCTCTCTCTTTCTCGCTACGTATACATAAATAAATAAATACAGGGTGTCCAGAAAACACCACCACGCACAAACAAACCCAAACGAGCCCAAACAAACCCATACAAACGCAAACAATATCTATGTATCTATCTATCAATCTATCTCTCCTTCTCGCTACATGTATATAAATAAATAAATACAGCGTATCCAGAAAACACCACCACGCGCAAAAAAACTCAAACGAACCCAAACAAACCCAATCAAAGTCAAACAAACCCAAATAATATCTATGTATTTCTATCCATCTATCTTTATCGCAACATATATATACATAAATAAATAAATAACGGGTATCCCAAAAATACTACGACGCACTATGAGCCAGTTTTCTTCGAGAACTACCAAAATTCAAGATAAATGTGTTCGTACAAGATTGAATGTCCAGATAAACACAAAAACTCAGTTCTAAGAGTCACGTATATTTCACCCAAATTACTGTTTTATAAGCTTTTTTCGTAATTTTATTTTTAGGTACTTAATATACCTGAAAGGAAGTTTATTAATTTTTCATAGTATTTGGTTGACAAGAAAATAATTTCGGTTTGCACCAGTATATCTACTGGTGGAAATAATTATAACTAAATAATTACAATTAAAATCTACAATAATAAAAGAAATTTTTAAACCGATACATTTTTGCCAGAAATGTATCCAACTTGAGATATTCAATTCGATCAATTAAATATAAAGAAATGTCAATAACGATATTAAGTATAAATTTAAATTAAATGAAGTTCATTGAGATCAAAGGTAATTGAATTTCTTAATTAGACAAATATTTCTATTATCGAATATATTCATCAACAGCCGTCGTTTATGAAAATTAGATATGACAACTGTCCAAACAAAATGTATTAATAAAACAAACTAGGTTTATCCTAAAAAAATGTAATAAAAAGTAATTTTAACCAAGATAAATGAAACGACTCTCATCAATGAATTTATTACTATCTGTTTGTCCCTTTTAAGCAAAAACGTTTTTTTTTTTTTTTTGCAAGTCACATTTTGGTTTTTGGTCGTTGTTCACCGAAGCCCCCGACGAATTCGATTTTTTCGGACACCCCGTATACAGAAACGTGTCGTATAATACACTCGTATAGTATAGAGAAGGTATATGGTTCGGTTAGTTTTTGCCGGGAGGTTGCTTGGAAATTGGCGCCAAATTAGTAAGGAGACGAGGCGAGGCCCTCGCGATGCCTTGGGCTGCGTGACGCGAGACATTAAAAGTAACCTCTGCTCTCTCTCGTGGCACCCCCTCGCGCTCATCCCTAGTGTTGCCCTCTCATCCTCTTTCCACCCCAACTCCCCCTCTCCCCGCCCCTCCCCCCACCATCTCCTTCACCACAATCTTCGGTCTTCGGTTTGGGAATCCGTTCGAACAATAATCGAGAGGTCCAGGTCCATTTTTCGCCCTCGTTTGAAACCCATTCGATTCCACTTCTCCGCTCCGATCTCTTTCATATTTTGTTGCATCAGGAAACAAGCTGACCCAAACAGGTGAAATAAACCATATTTTTCGATCACTCCGTTTCGACAGGATAAAAATAATTTAAAAAAAAAATGAAACGAATTGTTTATATTTAACGAAGCTGGGAGGATAACAATCAGACAGGTGTAAAAAGTGCTCCAAAACGATTCTTTCTTTTTTCTTCTCTTTTTCTCATTTTTTTCCACGAGTTCGAAACATTTTTGTTTTTTTTTTTTGGAAGGGGTGTTGGGGGGGGGGGGGGCAATTTTACTTTCGATAAGAAGAACGCCGATGACGCGCCCAATTGCCAATTTTCTCGGCGCACAGCCCCGGGAACAACCGACTTCGTTCAACCACTCTTATCGCATAAAAATGAAATGCGAATCAAGGTGTAATGGTTTTTCGCAGCTGCGGCTACTCCGGGTTCAATATCCTGGATACCGCAGCGAACAACCCTGCGAAGACAATGTAATTTTGAGACGAATCGTTTACGGATAATCGAATGGAGCTTATTGGAGTCTCCCGGAAGTATAGCGAGGAACAGGGGATTCCATAGAAGAGAGCTTGTACCAGAATCCACGAAATAAAAGAAACTCCGGATTCAACAGTTACAGAATCGTCCTGAAACGCTACCGGACTATATAACTTCAATGAAAAAAAAACAACATCAACGCTGGAAGATGAATAGTTCTATAAGATTAACACGTGAACCAAATTGTGTCTTAATACATTTAGAAGAAAAATATATTCATCATTAAAAAATAAAATTAATCATAAAAATTATTTTTTTTTTATGATTCTGGGTTTGTTTGGGTTTGTATGGATTCGCGTGGATTTTTTCTTGTTTCATTTCACTTTATTTGAATTCGTTTGGGTTTGTTAGGGTTCGCGTTGATATTTTTGGTTTTATTTGCCTTGATTTGGATTTCTTTGGGCTTGTTCTCCATTATCGGATCGTGAGGTATCTTAATTTTCACAAGGATTTTTTCAAGAGATTCGGTTAATCATCAAAGTTATTCATTAAAAATGATTTTAAAAAATTCCGATTTCGTTTGGTTTCATTTGGGTTCATACGCGTTCGCTTAGGTTCGTTTGTATTTGTTTGGATTCGTTTGGGTTTATTCGTATTTCTTTGGATTTGTTTGGGTTTGTTCGTATTCCTTTGAATTAATTTAGGTTTCTTTAGGTTTTGTTTGGGTTTCAGTCCGTTTGAGTTTGTTTGGGTTTGCTCGCGTTTCTTTTGATTCCTTTCGGCTCGTTTCTGTTTAAATTCATTTGGTTTCGTTTGCTATTTTCAAATAGTCGCGTCTCCTTAATTACCTCAAGGATTCCTTCACACACAAAAGGTCGTTCCTAGGTCGTTCCTACTTCCGTTTATATCGTTTTTTTTTTTAAGCTCCCCTGTTCTGTCTTTCTCTCGCCTTTTTGTCCGCTTCCGAGTCACTGTATCTCTTTTTCTCCCATAGATGCCTCTTTCCACAAAAACAGCGAGGAGGTATTACGAAGGGGCCTTGCTGGAATATATGCCCGGTAACGACCGGGAGTGCGAGCCAACCGAAGAAAGACGATAAGAGAGGAGTCTCCCCGGGAGCACTTACGCCGGGAAGCGATGCGCGCGAGGTACAGTCTTCATCATCGCAGCCGGGAAGGATGATCCGTATGGTACCCGCGCAAAGTGCCATGCAACGCAAACTCGCGCGCTCGCGTTTCCACCGATACGTACATAACTACCTCGAGTACGTGCGTGCGAGACGGTTACGCTCCTTCAAATCGCAGCTTGCATTTTCTGCGTTCGCATACCTCGAGAGAAAGAGAGAAAAACGTATGACCCGAACGAGCCTTGGTCTTATTCGTATCGGAGGATATTATAGCTCTTATTGGTACCGGAGCAATATGGCTTCGCGTAATATTGGCTATCGGCACATCTGGCTCTCCAAAAAGATTGTTTTTTTTTCTTTCTTAACGAGAATCGATGATTTTTTTTAAAATATGAAATAACGAGCTAACCTCGTTCAAGTGGAAATTTAATTGTTTGCTGATATGAAAAACTTACGTTTGCATGTAAAAAAACAATTTAATTTAGTCACTATGGTTTTTTGTAATTATGTGTATATGAACTTTATTGAGTTTTGACATTCTTCAAATCAAAATTCGAAACTCAATTCAATTGAGTTTTCAATGTTTTTAACTCAAAATTCAAAACTCAATTTAATTGACTTCGACATTTTTTAAAAAATTTTTTAAAAATTCAAAACTCAATGAAATGGAGTTTTGACATTTTTTAATTCAAAATTCAAAATTCAATTTAATTAACTTCTGACATTTTTATTCAATATCTTATTTTTTTCTTTCTTTTTAACGAGAATCGTTGATTTTCGATAAAAATATTAAATAATCAGCTAACCTCGTTCAAATGGAAATTCCATTGTTGCAAACATGATAAACTTATCTTTACACGTAAAAAAAACATCATTAAAGTTAGTCACTATGATTTTGCGTAATTATATGTATAAGAATATCATTTAATTTCCTGTTTGTTTGGGTTCCTAAAATTTGATCTCGATTTCCTATGAAAATGAGAATGTTGTGTATACGCGTTTTTCAAAACTTGTCGATGTGCTACGTTTGGTCTTTGCTCAGTATTGGTACACTCATCCCAATCATCAACCGGAAGTCACGTATAATTATATACGTGATTCGAACGAGAAGACCGACGAGAACTTCGAATACGATATAGGCATGATGCGGTGACCGCGCATTCGTTATTTCAGAGTCTTCTCAATATTACCTGCACTCGTGTAGATACACCGAGTGTAGATTGGTCTTCGTTATTCGTGGTGGAGTTTGGAGAACTCAAACAAACTCAAACGTACCGTTGATGCTCCGGTCCAATAAAATTCAAACGAACCCAAACAAACGTAACCAAACCCCGTAAAACCCAAAGAAACCCAATGAAGTCAAAACAAGGCCAATAAAACCAAAACACATCTACTAAAATAAAAACAAACCCAATAAAACTAACTCATATCCAATAATGGCAAAACAAACCTTATAAAACCCAAACAAATCTAATAAAACCCAATAAAACCTAATCAAACCGTATAAAGCCCAAACAAACCCAATAGAACAAAAACAACCCCAACAAAACCTAACCAAACCCTATGAAATGCAAACAAACCCAATAAAACCCAAACAATCCCAACAAAACTTAGTCACTATGATTTTGACGAAGTAAAATCCAAAAAAAATCCAACAAGTCGAAAAAAAATCCAAAAAAACCCAACCAAACCCTATAAAATCCAAAAAAATCCAACAATGCCAAAACAAACCCTAGTAAACCCAAACAACCTCAATAAAACCAAATCAAACACAACAAAACCGAAACAAATCCAATGAAACTAAAACAAATCGAATCGGATCCGAACCCAAACCCATGTTCTCGGAGCGAACCCAAACAAACCCAAACGAACTAAGGGTTCACGATGATCCCGTGCAATCTCGATACACCGAGGCATCAGAATAAGAGGTTCTGGGCAACACTCTTATTTCGTCACGCGGAAATTCGAAAAACGACGACGACGAGGGTGTGGAGTACAATCGAGAGGGATGCGATCGTAAAGTTCGGAAGGGGCATACGAAGCAACACTGGAAAAAATATACTGATATACATTAGCGCTGCAGCTGCATTTTTTCTACTCCCGATGTTTCTGGCCTCTCTCTCTCTCTCTCTCTCTCTCTAACTCTCGTGGTGCAGTTGGCTGTTCCGAAACCACCACCGATCGACGCCGCCAGAGAGGAGAAAAAATTATAGTGGATGGCTCCGAGCGATCACAGACAAACGTTTATATTCGCTAAACGCCGATTTACTCCGGACGAACCTAATACACTATACTAGATCCATGTAGATATACAGGGTGTCCCAATATCCAACGATAATGTTGCTGATGCCGACGGATCGACTCTTGATAATCAGCAATAACCAAATATAGCTAAAGTATTGGGTGAAGTAAAAAGAAATCGATTTCTTCTGACGTCAACCAATACCACAAACTGAGTCAACTGATTACAAAACTGTCGCTAAAGTTTGGTCAGTACGACATCTCGTCTTTCTAACGTCATCTGGTATCGCCTGATCGCACTTAACGCGAAATGCAGATAAGAAAGCCATCTCTTGAAAAAATAATGAATTTCTTTTTACTACATCTAATATATATATATATGTATATATATACATAGCTTGTTTACTTTGTTTTCGGTTTTTTGGGTTCTTTTCATTGTGTTGAATGAATTTCACGATCTTTTATTAATCAGTCTGCAAATAATCGTATTTGAAGCTCCTTTACGTTATAGTCTTCAGCTTGTTTGGGTTTGTTTGGGTTTTTGAGATGTATCCATGAGTTTAAAAAAAGTCCAATTGTCTAGAAAACTATGACCCTTTTACCAAGTTCGTTAATCATTCCGAATCATCATGAATTCATCCCTCGAGACGTCCATTCTCATTGTTGATTTTTTCGAAACACCCTGTATATATCTATTTATATATATATGTATCCAATGCAGAAAGATGCCCGCGAGGAGGATCCCTCAGGAGCACACCCGGTCATAAAAGCTAATAACAGCCTGCACATAGATTCGGATAACTCTCAGTTTGCGCCCTAGACTCTCGCCAGGCCCAAATCGCAACGGCAACCAAAAACTTGTACGAACGCGAAACTTCCACAGACGTATATATCGATACATCGAAAAGACCAGCTGCGCTGTCTTCCTGAAAAGTTTCGTCGAGTCAAGGGCCTCGAGCTTCTGGTTAAATTTTTACATTTCTCTCTTTCGCTGAAGGAAATTAGGCCCGTTTCGAGAAGTCCCAGTATTTCGCTCCTCCGTCCACTAAGACTTCTCGACCCGATATATTTTTTTGCTCTCTTCTTCCCGCACTCGAAAATTACGATGGAAGAGATATTTTGAGCTCTGATTTAATCGGGACGTTTTATTAAACGAAATTGGTTATCAATATCTATTTTTATATTATTTATTAATTCATAGAACATATAATATTCTTTCAATGAATTTTTTCGTCATTAAGGTTAAATGCATGTTAAAAATCTCTTGGATTTTAAATACGCTGATAACGACATTTTTTCGAGATCATTGGGTTTCCAATCTTGTTATGATATACTTCTTTGCAAACGTTATCCATCGAACAATCAAGTTTATTTGGGTTTTGATTCGTTTGAGTTAAAATCTCTTTGGGTTTTGATTCGTTTCAATTAGGATCCCATTGAGTTTGGATTCTTGTAAGTTTCGATTCTTTTGAGTTTGGATTCGTTTGAGCTTGGATTCGTTTGAATTTGGAATTATTTGAGTTTGGATTCGTTTGAGCCTGAATTCACTTGAGTTTGGATTCCTTTGAGTTTGGATTGGTTTGAGTCTGGAGTTTCGATCCCTTTAGGTTTGGACCTGCCCGGATTACGATCTGTATACGCTAGAATTTATCTGAATCCGTCCTGATTTATTCAAATCAAGATTTCTTCAAATTCATCTGTTTCCAATTTCTCTACCCCTCCTCGCGCCAATCCGCCCCTCTGCCCCGTTTTCGTTCATTTTGGTTTATCGATCTCGTTATCGCGCCCTTGCCGACCGAATAATTGCCTCCAGCCAAACGAAACGTAACAAAATTATCGAATCCTTCTTTGCGCCAGCTAAGCACTACGAGGAAGATACATTATACCCGCGGAACGTCTCCCTTGATGACTATCAAGAGGACGAACGACGAAGAGTTAACGACGTCGGCACGGACATCCCCACCCCTCCCACCATACACGCAAACACACATGCACACTTAGCTCCATACCGAAAGAATACGGTAAGGTATATCGCCCTCTGCTCACTCTCTCTCTCCCTCTCTCTCTTGTGGTAACGTCAATTAGCGATCGCTTACCGCAGTTAAGCCTCCGCTTGTCCCGGCAATATATATGGGGAGAAATAACCAGGAGAGGAATAAAGAGAGAACACAAATGACTCGCGGTATACACCTTGAAATCTATTCTCCCCTTTCCCCCCCCCCCTCTCTCTCTCTCTCTCTCTCTCTCTCTCTCTTTCGAATAAGGAATATAATGTGTTCTGGTTTTCTGTGCTCGAGCACAGCATCCAGGGCGACTCTCTTATAAGGCTCTCTTCGGTATACGACGATGACATATGAGCTACCGGGAGTGCTTTGTGTCGTACTGAATACCTTCTAAATTAAAGGGAGAGCGAAAGAATCTCGCGACCTCGCGTGTGTACGGTACATATTACGAGCAGTCAGTCAAAAGGGCGTATGTAATCCGAGAAGGACGCGACAGTTCCACGGTATTCTCGTTATATCCTGACATTTACGCCCTTTTGGTAAATCATCGAGGTTTCAGGTTATACGTACGTTGAAGGGACCTGAGTGTGCGCCACTGAATATCGTTAAGCTGCCGCAATATTTGCCACGGATTTATCACGACTCATCTTGGAACGTAAGACCAGTCGGGGGATCGATTAGTCCGGGAAAAATAACTTTGGTGCCCGTACGATCGTCAAGAACCGATGCATCGAACGCCCAATCCCTACGAATATCGGAATCAATGAAAAAAATATCGGTTTGGGTTTGCTTGGGTCCGGCCCAAAATACGTGATGAGGTGAGATGAGATTGGGGTGTTATTTAAGATTTTATTATTTAGGTTATGTTGTTGTTGTTTGGGATGATGAATCAAGTGGTTTTGGGGCTTGGATTATTAATTGAAAGGTTTTTTGACCGAGTAATTTATTATTGATTTTGAATTGTATTTCTATAATGAATTTTACGTTTTAATTATATTTTCTGTAAAATTATATTGTCCACAACATTTTATCTTCCACAAAATTCTTTTTTCCACAAAATTTTATCTTCCACAAAATTATATTTTTCATGAAATTCTATTTTCCACAAAATTCTATTTTCCACAAAATTCCATTTTCCACAAAATTCTATTTTCTATGAAACTCTATTTTCCACAAAATTCTATCTTCCATAAAATTCTATTTTCCACAAAATTCTATATTCTCTCAAACTCTATTTTCCACGTAATTCTATTTCCCCAAAAATTAAAAAATAGCAACTCAAATTGACACAACCCAACCAAACTACCAGGGGAAACAAAAAATCGTGTTGCCTTCGGAATGCCATTGGAACGCAACAGCAACATTTCCATTAAACATCTCAAGCTACACAAAACAACCCTACCGCTGAAACTAAGAAACAAAACCCAAACCCAAACTCGGCTAACCCAAGCACAGAACCACCAACGAAAACGACGAACCTCAAATGACTCGAGTGTCCTCGTGGAGTCTGGTTCTCGGGTATGACGAGGATGCACATTCGATTATTCCTACAGCCAAGGTGCACAGAGACCAAGCCGCGAGAGATCGTGCACTGTAATTAAATGAGAACCCCTGGATGGGCCACGGCGAAGGAACGCCCACGCCATGCATCAAACCATGACGTAGATAGGTAAACGCGCGCTCGCTGTGCTCCTGCTGCTGCAGATGGAGAAAGATGGTCCTCGGATACATACGTACGTATATGCTTCCCCCCCCCCCCTCTCCCTATTCCTTCCCCTTCCACCCCACCACCCTCTTGAGGCTCGTCCTCGCCTCCTCATCGTTCATATCCATATCCACATACGTTGAGGGACGAAACGACCGAGCGAGCCTCATTGGGTCGACTGTTCGATGAGACTTGAGCCCGTATTGTAGAAAAGAGTATATAGAATGCAGAAATACACACGCTCAGAATCTCCTACCACGTTATAGTTAGGGTCAGCTATCTCTGGCGACCCATCTCCGCCTATCCAATCACACGGTGTAACCGTGTTGCCCGCGTATGGCACGCAACCGATAATACACGGTGTCCCAATTATCCGGCAACACGACAGACGTTACCAACTATACGTATATTTTGTGACGATGAGTGTGGGAAGGCCATACCGAGGATGCTGATGTTCGTTTGTACGTGTGTTTGGGGGGGTACGAGGAGGAAATATGGGAGAACCGCGTGAGAGTATTTTCAGCTCCTCCCAGACCCTTTTATTCCGCTCTCTTCGTCATATTTCCACGTATACTCTTCAGTCAATATGGATGGCTGGGGTGTACACGCTGATGCACGTTTTCATGAAAGTTACGTCCAGATGTATGTATACATATATATATATATATACATATGGACAGCAGGGAAGACGCCTCGCACACTTTATGGTCTTGTTCGGCAGCTCTTTCGCGATGTCGACATCACACTCGGTCTCTTGGTGCGCATATGCGATCACGGCCTCGTACAGGTATCAAAGGAACTTTAGACCGTAGAATTCAATGGCGGAGTGACCCGACCGATTGATCAGTTTCTTCGATTTGCGTTTGGGTTTGGGCTTTTGATGGCTCATTCTGAATTAATGAGGTACGAAGCAACTGACTGATCTATTTTTTGGATTGATTGGGCTTGGGGTTGTCTTATTTCGAACAGATGCGGAAGTCATTTGATGGGAATCAAGTTCTTGGACTTTGCTGGGTTTGGATTCGTTCTATTCAGGATTGATCCGGAAGTAGTTAACTACTTTGGTTGATCAATTTTGTTGGAATTGCTTGGGTTTAGGGTTTTCGAATTCCGAAAGGATGTCGACGTCATTTGATTGATCAAGTTATTGGGTCTGTTTGGGTTTGCTTGGGTTATCAGGTTCCGGATAGATGATGAAGTCATCGGATTGATCAAGTTCTTGGATCTGTTTGGGTTATCAGATTCCGGATAGATCCGGAATGAGCTGTAGCATTCATCGATATCTTAGGATTGTTTGGGTTTGTTTGGGTTTAGAATTAATCGTTTGATTGATACTTTTTTTTTGTTCGAGCTTTTTTCTAGCAATGATGATAACCTGAATAATAGACACGATTGATTCGTGGAAAGACGATCGTGATTTCGCGATTGACGATACGTACGAGTACACACGACAATGACACGCCCGCGCACAAAGACATACACACGCGGAAATACGTATATACGTAAACGCGAAATACCAATTATTGAGAATTCCAAGAGCAATGGAGGTTGACCACGCCCATGTCCCCGAGAACGACCAATCGCTGCTGTCGCAGAGGTGCTGTAAAGTTCCCCTCGCGGCTTCAGCCACGAGAGGGAACGACATTCCGAGCCCGCGAGACCAGGACAGCCAACGGACCTCTTCAAGGGAGAAACCGAGAGAGAGAGAGAGGAAAACGCACGACCGTACACTCGTACACCCACGTACTACATCATGATTTTTCAATTCAATTCTCAATATCAATTTTAATCATCAAATTTCATTTTTATTTTCGATTTCATTTTTCAAATTCAATTTTCAATGTCAATATCAAATTCAATTTTCAATGTCAATATCAAATTCAATTTTCAATTTCAATTTCAATTTCAAATTTAATTTTCAATATTCAATTTCAAATTCAATTTTCAATTTCAATTTCAATTTCAAATTTAATTTTCAATATTCAATTTCAAATTCAATTTTCAATTTCAATTTCAAATTCAATTTTCAGTTTTTATCTGGGATTCAGTATGACTGGAAAACGACCTTTGTAAATCAAGTTTCGATATTTCTGCCAAAAGATGTAATCCAAAGACTGCAATCTTATGGAATTCCAGCAGAAGTCATTTTCGAATAATATTAATTTTAAATTATTTAAAATAACGTGATTACCACAAAATACCGTTTTTCAAATATATTTCATCTTTTTGTGGAGAACTTGATACAATACAATTAATGCAGTACTACGTAAATAATATAATATAAAATATTAACCGATTGTAATAATACAATTATTACAAAATATATACAATAATTTTTATTATGGCACGCTTATTTACATCGAGTTGGAAAATGGTCCCGATCGTTCTTGAAAGCGATACATATGCGGCTGGCAAAAATTGCACACCTCTGATAAAGTCTCATTTCTCTGTTCGTCCTTGGTCTATGCGAGTGCCTGTTTATGCGAATGAGTGTCTACGTAATTGATCAAGAATGGCAGAAACGCCGCAGTTGCACGAATACCCACGGGAGAAATAACTGCAAAAATGTTTACTTGGGATACATGTGACATAAGTCACGTATTTTTGGGTATTACGTAAATTTCATTCACGTTTGTTTGGGTTCGATTCAGTCTCATTAAATTCGTTTGAGTCTGCTAATCTGTTTGAGTGTGTTTGGGTTTGCTTGAGTTAATCGTGGATTTGTTTGGGTCTGTTTATCTCATTTTAGATTTGTTTGGGTTTGCTCGAGT
Organism: Ophioninae sp. A BG-2022a; assembly: GCA_030523105.1. Lineage (NCBI taxonomy): Eukaryota > Metazoa > Arthropoda > Insecta > Hymenoptera > Ichneumonidae > Ophioninae sp. A BG-2022a. The sequence goes on along the minus strand of JAPYZI010000341.1, from coordinate 19,206 downwards.
AGATCTTTGGATTTATTTGGGTCTTTCTTGGATTGTTTGGGTTTGCTTCGGTCTATCTTGCTTTTGTTTGGGTCGGTTTACCTCATTTTCAGCTTGTTTGGGTTTGCTTGAGTCTATCTTGGATTTGTTTGGGTTTGTTTATCTTATTTCGGGTTAGCTTGGGTTTTCTTCGGTCTGTTCATCTCGGTTTGAATTTGTTTGGGTCTATCTTAAATTTCTTTGGGTTCGCCTCGGTCCGTTTTTCACTCAGCTTGGATTTTCTTGGGTTTGTTTGAATCTACTTAGTTTTTTTTGGGTTTACTCGTTTCGGTTGAAGCCACTTTAAGCATCTACACCCACAGATTCATTATATCACCAACCACGCCGTGAATTTCATCAAGTCCAAAGGCCAAAAATGTGCCATCAGCATCAGGCGTCGATGTCAAGATGGAAGGCCAAAAATGCGCCATCAGCATCAGGCGTCGATGTCAAGATGGAATGCCAAAAATGTGCCATCAGCATCAGGCGTCGATGTCAAGATGGAAGGCCAAAAATGTGCCATCAGCATCAGGCGTCGATGTCAAGATGGAAGGCCAAAAATGTGCCATCAGCATCAGGCGTAAAAGGGCCATCGATGTCACATGGGAAAAGGGCGGTGACATCAGGATTCGTGAAAAGCAGGTCGGCAACGCGCAGGGCTGTCGCTCTATCGTTGGCGCATTCCATCCCTGAATCCCCCGGCTTTTGGGTAAACGGGCACAAGTATACAAGAGCTGGTAGAGGTGTATGTAAAGAGAAGAGGGTCGATCCTCGTGCCGGGGTTGGTGACACAGACCGGCTGCGCGACATTCGGGCACGGAGGGTGGCTTGCTGTAGCCTGTGACACGAACCCTTCGTGAATACACCCTCCGTTTTATCCAGGCCTCTGATTTTGGCGAATCAGAGACAAGCTCTCTATCTCTCTCCTTCAAATTTGTACTGAAGTAGTGAAGTATACGTACAGGTGGATCGGAGTTACGTACGTGATACTGGGGACACGAGGAACACCAGAAACCCAAAGCGCAAGCGCATTTCGAGCGACCGCTGGACAACGCGGCGACACATCGATCCGCGGTTCTGCAACCTCTTATATATACTTACATATATATACATACATATATATATATATATATAGATATATGCACCCAAACAAACCCATACACATATATGTATGCGAAAAGGGGGAGAGATATATGTATATGGGTGTATGTATATTATATATACATACAGGCTAATAAAAAATGTAAAACCTTCATATTTCAGTAACTAATTAAACGTGAGTTTGTTTGGGTTTTTTTGGGTTATAAGACTGATAAAAAACGTAAAATCATCATATTTCAGCAACTACTCAAGTGTGAGTTTGTTTGGATTTGTTTGGGTTTTAATGCTGATAAAAAAAAGTAAAACCATCATAATTCAGTAACTAATAAAGTGTGAGTTTGTTTGGGTTTGCTTGAGTTATAAGGCTGATAAAAAAAGTAAAACCATGATATTTCAGTAACTAATTAAATGTGAGTTTGTTTGGATTTGTTTGGGTTTGTTTGGGTTATAAGGCTGATAAAAAAAAGTAAAACCATCATATTTCAATAACTACTCGAGTGTGAGTTTGTTTAGGTTTGTTTGGGTCTGTATAAAAGGGTTTAATTCGATTAGAATGAATTCTAGAATGATCCCTTTGAAAGAATAGCTCGTATCAGTGGTCACCCTGTATACATGGTTTCATATATATTTGTCTCTTCTTATCTCTTTCTCTCTGTTTCAACTTCCTTCACCTTCCCTCCTGCGCTCTCTCTCTCTCTCTCTCTCTCACTCTCTCTCTCTCACTCTTTCTCTCTCACGCACACGTATCTTTTCCCTCTTTCCCTCTCTATCTCTACTGCTTCACATCTTCCACCTCTCTCGCTTTCTATTTCTTTCTCCCTTGTATACTCCTCCTGTCCTCGTATTTTGCCTCCTCTTCTTCGTTGGCCTCCTGTGCACCCCTCTTTCCATATTCACCACCAGAGAAATCCTCTCCCGCGTTGAAGAATCTTCGGTGAAAATTTCCATGACCTTTTCGGACTCCAAGTAGAGCAGACGTCCTCCAGACGAATAGGATTGAATGAACGATCGCCAGAAACCAATGGACTATGGATATAGTGCAAATCCATCATAATCGGATCCATTGCTTGATTGCAATTGGCCATCATCAGAAATGACCGGAAATCCAGAAACGTCGCGACGAACCCAAACGGGCAGAAATCGTTGAATAAAAAAAGACTACCGTAAAAATAGTTTTTTTCTGATATCGACTTCCCTTTACTTTCAAGAAAGATATTGCGAAAACAAAAACTTCGGAAAATGAAAAAAAAAAGTATAAAATCCAGTTTCTCAATCAAGGCACGGGATTCCTACGAAGAATCAACCCCTCAGGATACTCGAGCAATACTATACAACGAGTTCTTTTCAATGATGAGACCGATGCAACGAAACCTTCAGCCAAGTTTCATTCGGAATGTTTTTACCACGATTTTGAAAACACCCCGGTTGGAAACTGACCCAATTGAAAACGCAGGTGTGGCAAAACTGGAACATGGAATGGAAAAATGGAATCAGCAGATCGCAGCGTATCGATGAACATGACGACCAGTTTGAATTTTCATTATTTTCTTTCTGGAATTGCACTTTTCAGAATGATTGGAATATAGGTCACACAAGACTTCTAACGATACATAAAACTCCCTTTAGAAATTAGATGGTTTTTTATTGCTATAACAATAAAAAACCATCAAACTTCTAAAGAGTAGGTATTATCAATACAATAAAAATATTGTTGGTATTCCCAATAAACAAACAAATCTTTCGTCTATATCGAATTAAATAAAAAATTGTCTGGTATTTCCAATACAATAAAAGTCTTTCCTGTATTTCTAAAACAATGAAGATCTTTCCAAAACAATAAAAATCCTTCCGGTATTTCCAATACAAGAAAAATGTTCTTAGTATACTAAGTATATCCAATCCAATCTCAGCACCAGCACGAGTCAATTTTTAACGTCAGATTCATCGATACCTTCACCGATAGCAGTGTACAAACGTCCATCCGAGGAAGCCTAGATTGATCCCCATAAAATAAAATCCCAGGTCGAGAGACATTTGTAATTGTAATCGGAGTCTCGCTCTCGTTATCAGACCCAAGGGAGGATTGGAAGAGGTCAGAGGGGAGAAAGGTTTGAAAGCGGCGCTTCTTCATCCACCCACACTCGAGAATCCACGCGTTTCCTTTCTATCGCGGAGTGCTCTATCCCTTCCCTCCGTTATTCTCTCTGTCGCTCTCTCGTGAAAAGGCTGGACGTAGCTATCGATTCTCGACCGTAACCTCCGGAGAACGCGAGGAGGTAAAGGAGGACAAGGGTTGGATGGGGGGGGGAGGGTTGCTTGGAGGGATGCACACGAAGAAGAGAGATAGAAGCTGAGGAGGTTGGTCGGTATATACCCGACAGGCTGACTCGCGTCTCACGGACGACAAGGAGGTGATATATTACCACGAACTACCCCTCTGGCAAGGTTTGCCTGTCTATATCGTATTCCAAACCTATATATCTTCATCCCTCCCTTTGCCACTTCCCTTTCGTGAAGGAAAAAAAAGGGACCTCCTCTCCCTTTCCCTCCTCGTGGTCTTCTTACATCCGTACCAACCTCCCCTATAAAGGAACCCGCTATCACACCCAAAGTGAAACATCCCCAAACCTAAACGAACCCAAACAAACCTATATATTCATATATTCTACATCCTATATTGCCACTTCCCTTTCGTGAAGAAAAAAAAGGGACCTCCTCTCCGTTTCCCTTCTCGCGGTTTCCGTACATCCGCACTAACCCCCTATTCAACCTCTCCTATAAACGACCCATCATTTCTAACTTTCAACATCCCCAAACCCAAACAAACCCAAAAAAAACTCAAACAATCATAAACAAACCAAAAAAACTCAAGCAAACACAAACAAACCCAAAAAAAAACCCAAAGCAACCCCAACCAAACCCAAACGAACTTATATATCTTCAACCCTTCCCTCGTCACTTCCCTTTCGTGAAGAAAAAAAAAGGGACCTCCTCTCCCTTTCCCTCCTGGTGTTCTCCGTATATCCGCACCAGCCCACAAACCTCCCCTCTTCAACCTCCCCTATAAACGACCCCGCTATCATTTCGAACTTGAAACATCCCCGAACGCACACGGTAGCTTGTGTGTACGTCAGTTCGTTGCTCTATCAAAACCGCACCATCGGAGAGCACCAGCGTTCACCTTTATTTCCGAAGATCCATCTCCATAATGGTAACCCCCCCTAGCCAACCCTCTTTCCTCTTCCCTCGTATCCCAACGGAGCCTTCACACACGCACCACCAATCTGCATTCCATACACGTTTCCGAGCTTTCTATCTGTCACGCGTTTATATAATGTACATGTATTATCAAGTGTGTGTTGCGTACACGTGAATGCGCCCGCACGTCAAGTATTTCCTACTATACGTCAGTTACCAAAGATTTGGCACAATTCCCTCAAGGAGCTGAGAACGCCATCTAGACGAGAAGTCCAATGTACATATCTATACGATCCATGCTGAGGATACGTTCGCCCAGGGCACTTACTTATTCGCACCTTCCTGGCGGGAGATATTCCCTCTACCAATGACGTTATCAGGTTCGACGTTTCCCCTTCGTGAGCGTACGAACCATAGGGTCATCCATGTGTGAATTCGAAATTTTCGTTTTTTACGATCTCGAGTGAAAGCTTCGATTGTGATGGTAAGCTTCTACAGCATTGGGTATACTTTTGGGGTTGTTAAAAATAATGGATGTCTCGATGGAGAGGTCTATGGGGTACTATGGAAAGCTAAAGGGGCTTATGGAGACCTACGGGAGTCTAGGAGGTCCTATTGGGTCTTATGGGTGCCTATGAGGGCTATTGGGGCCCCACTGTGGGCTAGGGGAAGCTATGGGGATCTATGGAACCGTCGGTAATCTATGGAGGTTCATAGGAATCTATGGGAACCTACATAGAATCTTAATTTCGAATCGTGGATGATAAAAAGAGCTCAAATAAAGATTTAACTCAAGACACGGTTCGATATGATCAGGACGACACGAAGAATACTTGAGAATTCCAGGAAATCAGAAACTTATTCAATTGGACATCAAAAAGAAAACTTCATACATAAATAAATAAATATATATATAGTTTTAAATCAGTCATCTCCAAAATCTGCTTATTTGAACCCAAATATTCCAAATTTGAAACGAGACTTTGGTACAGTACAATATACGAACTTTGTAAATCAATGACTCAATCAAACAACTAAACTCAAATAATGGAAGCACTCCCTACGTAGTTCACTAACTCACAGGACTCGAAGGCCCTTTAAGTCCCAAGTGGATTTTTCGACGGAATAAGAAAAGTAACGATATCCTCGAGATTGGTTGGGGCCACGCGTGTCTCGCGTCGAGTAGTCTCGAGGATTTTTCGATCCGGTATCTGGGTGGTTTGAAAATCCCAATAATTTGGGCTTGGCTAATAACGCACGTGGAGTCTCGAAATGAAAGAAAAAAAATATCGGCGAGAAACGAAACGGGGCTACACCTGGTTCTCACGCCTCGCGGGAAAAACATCTCTGACGAATTCGTGTGTAACCCGGGCTGAGATTATGTCTATAAGAAGCAAAAGAGAAAAGAGGGGGAGGGGGGAAGAATCGGTAAGAGCATCCCCCGTTTCGGCTCCCTCTTACCATCATCTTTTCTCTTCCTCCTCGGGAGGTGGCCACACGACGGTATAATCTTCGCTGACAGCGAGAGGGTTTCTCCCGTCCAGGAGAGATATCCAGCGTAATTCTGTTCGGTGATCCGAACGCTCCGGTTGTAGAAGAGGACCGAAGAGATGGTAAGAAGAAGAAGATGAAGGAGAGAATATTCTTGAGGTCCCAAGGGCCAATGGCGTGTCTCGAGACGATGGCGTGCCAGTCTCATCTCTGAAGACTTCGCGAAGCCTATCTTCCAACCTCTCTACTCATCCTTCTCTACCATTCTACCTCCTCTTTTTTTACTCACTCTCTCACTCTCTCTCTCTCTCTTTCTTTCTCTCATCCTTATCTTCTTCTTTCTCACCCAGGAGTTCGCGATTTCTGAGATCTCTTCGTTTCCTTCAACAAAATGTCTCTCCTGCGTGCGACCACCGTATCACCGAAGACCAGGTATATCTAAATGAGGGATATCAGGATGGAACGATTTGTGGTTCCGTGTCATTTGATCACACGACAAAACATCGTGCCGATGAAATATCCCCAGGTAATCCGGAAACAAACAAACATAAACGAAAATACAAGTACACGCAAAACCAAACAAACAAACCCAAACAATGATGTTTTGTCGTGTGATATAATGTCGTGCAACCCGATTCGTACCTGGCATGCTTCCTGGTAACCTTCTCTTGTTAGATTATACTTGACGACCAACCGATTTACCTACTAGATCTATTTTTTTTTTTATCCGTGCCAAACCACTTTTTCGAACTGAGGCACTTTCCAAGTCCCTAAAAAGGTTTCTAACTCTTCACTGCCGATGGCTACCCTTTTTTGAATTCTTTACCTGGTTGCGTCTAGCAACTCTTAATTTTCGATGTTTTTAAGATATAACTTTATGACGTCATAATGCGAGCTGTGCATTAGACATATCCAATACTTACTAGTTTTCCTAATAGGCAAGAAATGTGTAAAACTGACAATTGGATAAACTTGAGGGACTCTGGGAGAATTCTGTGCCCCAGAGCACGAAATCTCTCTCTCTCTCTCTCTCTCTCTCTCTCTCTTTCTTTCTTTCTCTCTTGGACGCATCTTGGGAATTCCGGTACCACGCGATATCGACGTGGACTCTAGCGACCGGACGGAATTCCCTGACAGTTTCTCACGCCCTACGCAATCTCGAGGATAGTCGCTGGTGACCTCAGAAATGGTAGTTCTGTCGGATATCTTTACGGACCTCATGAGTAATAAATACACTTTGTACTGAAGACTACATTTACCCTTGTAACTAAATAATAAAGGGACCAATCTTTTTAATAAAGAAGAAAAGATTTTTTCGAAAGGAAAAATAATAAGTATTGCTCCACAAAAAATTCGGTATAAATTTTCTACTAGACAACATTAAAACTTCGCCAAATTCGGTTTAAATCATTTTTTCCACTAAACACAAACAAACCTTAGGAAAACGTAATTTCTATGAATCTTTAGAAGAATTCTTTAAAAATTGTCTACATTGGAACATCGAAGCTTCACTGATTCGAATCGTATATTTATTCCAATAAACCCAAACGAATCAGGATGAACCCAGAAATAAAATATTTACTATAAAATCCTTTTACGAAAAAGTCCGTAACGATTTTTCGTTTCAAGGAATTCTTGGAGTGGAAAATTGAAAAAATATGTCTAAGAAAAATATTTAGTTACATTTTCATAGAATTAAAAAGGAATTTTTGGTGTTTTTGAGTGAAAAAAAAAAACAAATCGTCTCAAGAATTCCTTAAAAACGTTCCTCCGCGAAAAATGGAGTTCGTCAATTCGTGTAATACATTTAAGCGGATACAACATTTGGTAATGAAGGAGGTTGCATGCATTATTAAAAGCAAAGAAAATTTCCATATCTGATGAGCCGCGTTCTTCACGATTTTCCGTCATGGAGGTTAAACATGGATTTTTAAAAAATTCAAATACGCCGAAGGTTGCCACGAGAAATTATGAAAAAGTGGCACACCTGGCGCTCTCCTCGGTCGGTTTTCCATCGGTGTACTTATATATTTTCCGGAAACGCGGGACATGGGAAAAGCAGGGGAGGGTTGGTGTTCCATCCGGGACAAGAAGACTCTTCGAGGATCGCGTTTCGAAAAGACTGCTCACGATAGGAGGGAGAGGGGGGGCAGTCTGGGTGGTTAAGAGAGAGAGGGGTAGTTTTAACCCTCAACTCTCGAGTATACTCGCCCGGCGCGGCGTCGACGAACAGATTGAGCTTAGAACGGAGATTTATGGAGGCTGCCAAGTATCGCGTGTTCCCAACAACTTTTTCATGCGCATTTTTCCGGCGCCTCCTTGCGCGGTATATGAGATAGGCACTTTTCTCGCTACGAGGGAAATAGTGTTCGTCGGGGTTCGGATTAGCATAAGATCCAGCAGCTGCAACGCGAAACCCTTCGAACATCTTTTACTGCCTTCCTTAGTTTCGGTTTGGGTTTGTTTGGGTTTTGGTTTGGGCTAGGATTTTGCTTTGCGTTAGAATTTTGGTTTGGGTTAGGGCTTTGGTTTCGATTAAGGTTAGGGTTTTCATTTGAGATAGGGTTTTGGTCCGTTTGTTTCGGTTTTGGTTTGTTTATTTGGGTTTCGGTTTGGGTTAGGCTTTTAGTTTAAGTTCTGTGAATATTTTCTGTGGATTCATTTAGGTACGATGGATTTGGAGGAAATCAAAACAAAAAGGAAGAAGCCATAGAAAATGGAAAATCAAATTCACTGCTTTTATTTTTGGGACTCGATTCGATATTTCGAAATGCTTCGTGCCTTGTTTCGCAAACCACTGAACTCGTCTTCAAACTTCACAAATTATTTTCTGTAAGAAGAGACCGCTGGTTGGATCGAGGAAAAATGATATTTACTTTAATTTGATGTTTCGTCGATAAAGAAAAAGAATTCGTTTTCTTACGATAATAAATTTTGTGTCTATATAATTCACCTAATAAGATTATTCCTTTTTATAGAAATTACGTAATTCTTGAAGAGATCGTTCGAACTTTACGAAACTATCATTTCTTCCTTCCTTGGCTAAAATATAAATCGTATTCACATATACAAATGTGATTTAAGTTTAATCCAATTACAATAACAAAAAAATAAATAAAAAAAAATGATAATAAAATTACATTTAACATAATCACTTTTAAAAAATGATAATAAAATTACTTTTAACATAATCACTTTTAAAAAATGATAATAAAATTACATTTAACATAATCAAATAAATTAATATTGGAATATGATTATTTTCGATGAATGTTTGTTTTTACCTTTGCAGCAACACACCCCCCGCCCCCTCGCCCTCCGCGATACATCCGATCTACATCCGGTAATTTCGAGTTTGTTTGGAATAGCGCGATTCAATACAGGGTCAACAGGCTACGGTAAGGACGATCCTCAAAGGCGAATATCCTCAAAATCACTTATCTTCATATCTATATAGACGCGTTACACACGAACATCGACAGCAAGCATCAATCCCGATCCAAGTATATTCAATTAAGTACACCCCCTCCCCCTCCGGCTCAGGGTGATCCTGGGCACCCTCCTGGCGTGAATCCTCCGGTTTATATATCCCCCCTGCTCCTCCTCACCCTTCCTCCATCTCTCCCTCTCTTTCTCTCTCTCTCTCTCTCTCTCTTGGTAACATCCACCTTTTGACGCACATCTACAACCTTTTTGGCCGGAGGCTAGCCGGCTTCCGATGTGTTTGCTTGAGCGCAGCAATCACTTTCTCACTCGTTATTCCTCGTCGTTTGTCTTGTTCTTCTCTTCTCCACTTGGGTGAATAATGCGCAGTGCGCTGATCGCGGGATCCCTCGTACGCGAGGGTGCTTCGATAATAAAGTATAATCAATGTACGTAGTGATATTAATGAGACTGGAATAAACCTCGTTATTCCACGTTTTGTTTTGTTTTTTTTTGTTCTTCTTATTATTTTCTGGTTACCTTGAATCACCCATTGGCCGGAACAATGCTGATCGAATGCCCGAGCTTTTGGAATCGCTCGGTGTGATAAAATTCGTTCACTTTTATTTCTAGTGACCAGCAGAACGATCGTGATCAACGATTGATCATTTATGAGATAGGTGGTTCTACGAAAACCCCAGGGAAAAATGACATATACTTTTGTTGGGACTGCTGATGGAATAGGGTGTCGATTAATGATCCATCATTTTTTTTTATTGATGAAATTGTATTATTTGTTTGGAAAATACGAATACGTGTTGGGGTTTGTTTGGGTTGCAATAATATCGTTATGGTAAATTCATAATAAACTTATGATTTGTTTGGAAAATACGAACACGTGTTTGGGTTTGTTTGGGTTATAAAAAAAAATTATAATACAATCATAATAAACTCATGGTTTATTCGGAAAATACGAATACATAATTTTTTGATAGAAGTTACAAATACTATTTAATAAAACAACGAATTTGGTTAAATACTGATCAAAAACTAAATAAAACTGATTACAGAAATAATAACTCTCGCTTTTTCTTCTAAAACATCCTATTCCAAAATACTTGCTCACCGTGTTGAAAACGGAATTCTCCAATTTTCCGTAACCTTGAGGTTAATATATAAACCTTAACTGTTCTTTCAATAATTACTGTGGTCAATAACGTGCAAAATGTTTTTTCAACCTCGGGATTTTACGAATTAATGAACAATTTCGACAAGTATAAGTATTTTCTATTTTCAAATATAAATAAACAATATAGGTAATTAAATAACTATGAATGAACCGAGCAATAACAATAAACAACATAATAAGCAAAATAGCAAAAATTATAATATGAATAAACAAAGCAATATTAATGAATAACATAGGCAAATTTATAGCAACAAAAAAGTAATCAATATCATTAAACAACATAGGAAAGATTATATTCATAAAAAAATAACAATATTAATAAACCAAACAATATTAACAAACCATACAATATCAAGGAACATTAATAAGCTAATAAACTAATAAAAACAAACGAATAAACAATTGAAGAAAAGACGAAACGTCGAATGTGCAAATGAGAAATTTTATGGAGAAGCGCGAGTCAGCCAGTAGGAGAAAAAAAAAAAAGTAATGTTATAAAAGCTATACATCCGAGCTCTTTCCCCACTTGTACTTTTCGACGAATGCCACGATCCCTCGGAGTGCTGGTGCGATGAGGTTCGCAGGACGGCAAAAAGGGACAAGAGAATCCGTGAGAGGAACTCGAGAGGACGCTGGGGAGAAAAAGAGATCAAAAGGGGGCGAAACAGGGAGGGAAAGAGGGAAAGAGGGAAAGAGAGAGAGACAGAGAGAGAAAAAGGGTGGACGGCTGGTCTCGAGTCGACGATGCTATATGGCAGAGGGAGTGGAGGACGTGTAGTCGGGTCACGAGGGCCATGGAGAATAGCAAACCTCCGAAGAGGAGGAGAAGGTGGACAGGGAGGAATGAGAGAGAGAGAGATGAGGACGGGAGATGGCGCGAAGGACGAGAACGAGTGTACCAGGGCCTCAGGGAGAAGAGGGGGGGGGGGGGGATGGAGGAGAAACGATGGTAGGGTTGAAGGAGGGCTCTCTTCCCGAGGTAAAGCCACCAAGGAACGGAAGAGAGGGAGACGAAAGATCTCTGGACCTCGCGTAGAGACGTTCAATACCGTAACAACTACGAACCACCGCCATTGGCTACCATTTTCTCTACGAGTCTCTTTGTACACCCATATATACCTGTCCACATACAGGGTGACTGCGATTTCGATGTACATTCCTTATTAACCATTTCCGGTCGGTGTCTTCGTACCGGAGACTATTCAAATCGTCGTAGAAGTCGAGGTAAATTAATTAATTAATTTGAAAATTGAGTTAATGTGTTATTTTTATTAATTAAAAGATTGAATATGTAGTGATTCAACTGGCTCGGTCGATTTATGGGTTAACAATGGATGAATGTTTAGAGATATTAAATGAAATTTATATTTAATTAATGTATATAAAATGAAATTTAATTTAATTTAATTCAATTGGATCTACCGACTGCAAAAGATGAAAGGTTTAAGTACACCTCGTTTGCAGCGAAGGTCCTCCAATGGACCGTAGAAAACCAATGGTTCATCAGTTATTTCAGATATTCAAAATATTACCTAGTGGATATCGAAAAATGGGCTGAAATTATTGAAAATTTGACGAAATATGGACCTTGATATAACAATCATAGATTAATTATTTGTGAATTTTTTATTTATTAATTTTGTAATTGTGAAGATATGAATTTGGCACGGTCGAGTATTAGAAAATGTTAAACTAAATTTTGGAATAACTGGAAACTAGGAAAATCTTATATCACATACGTATAATGTGAGCAACGTATATATCCTACGTACTCAAAGGATACCATAATTTTCCTCGTGGTTCGTACTCATTCTACTCTTCGTTTATTACTACACCACTCTACAGGCTACCTTTTATCAATCCTCTCGCTCTGTACCTGCCGCACGGTTTCCTCTTTATTCTGTCTCATCAATGCGCTACATTGCAGCATCTCGTTTCCACGGGAAATCCGACCGCACGAGGGATCAATGAAAAATTGTAAAGAAGATGAGAGCTCTTCAATGTTCAACAAACATTGAATTGAATTCTCAATAATTTCCGTTGACGATAACCCAAACAAAGATTCGGCGAATTATTTTTTTAATATGATTGAAAAATACTTTTATTTAATTATGTTCAATATGATTTAATAATTTTTTTAAATATGATTATTAATATTAATTATTTTTTTAATATAATTTAATAATACCTCAAAACGTATCAAAAGTTTGATGGCAAATACTCGCATTCGATGAAGAATCGTATGATGAATCCCGTCGGATCGGAAAATTAAAAAAACCCCCATTTTTCTTCATCTCGAAGCCAATGCCTGACATTAATTATCTATCAACACAACGAGAAAAATGTTCCTGTTCTCTTTCTCGCACGGGCACCGGAAAATCAGATTTTCCTCGAGTGAACGTAACGGTGAGAAACAATTCTTCACGAGCAATTTGACGCGAAGAATGTCTCCGCGATAGGAGAGCACAACCGCGGGACAAGGATTTTACTGCCCAACCGAGAAAGTTCGAAACGTTGCCCCCAGGCTTCCCAACGATCGCGTGGACGTTCGTTTCGCGAACGTTAAATTTCGCGCTTCGCACGTAGACTTAAAGAATTTAAACCGATACGCGGTCGTTGCGACGAATGCAAAATATCTCCGAATTATTATTTTTTTTTTATATTCTTCTACCTACCCGGAAACCTCACCGCGAACCGAAGCGATTCAATTTTCTCAGTTGCACCAGTAATTAGATTTCTCCAAATGTTATGTATTAAGTGTAGTAAAAAGAAGTCCATGATTTTTCCAATAGATGGCTTTAGTTACCTGTATCTCGCGTTGTACAGGTACGATCGGGTTACACTAGATGGCGTTGGATAGACGAGATTTCGTACAAACCAAACTTTTGCGACCGTTCCGCGATTGATCGACTCTATTTGTTATTGGGTGTGTTTAGACTAACTCAACTTTGAGCAACGTTCAGGAGTATTCAGTATGAACACATTTGCAACGTATGCGTTGACTAGCCTTGTGTATCGTTGTTGCCGCAACGCCATGTCAAAATGTTTACAAAGAAAAGCTTCTCCGCGTAAGAACAGTCTCGAGATATTTTGTCAACTGCCATCGAATAAATAGAATGTTCACCCAATAGAATGTTCATTATCATTTCCGTTTTTTGACTTTTATTTCCGCACGTTTCGCGCAAACAAGACTGAGGTTAGGTTTCCCTTAACTAAACACGTCCAGCCTGAAATGCTAACCCTAAAATTCACCAAAATTATCTTTTGTCTCGTGATTGATCCGTTATTGGAAAATGTCCAAAAATCTTCATTAAAAAATGGTTAATCGTACGATGTATTACTCACCTGTATTATCACAAACGTCGAAACATCGTATCTCCCCGAGTCAACGTAATATCTCGTTTTTATTAGCCATTTGAATCTGCTTATATTCATATAAAATAGGGAACATTAAAACCTTCGCGTTGTATTATCGTAATTGGCGTTCTTACACACACAGATTCGATATAATTCGATATAACGACGATAGCTTGTTTAGTTTCTTCTTTCGTTCTCGCCATTTCTTTTGGCGCGAATGAACACCTTTTGCTTTCATCACTTATCGCCCGTTAGCGTACTTAAACGACAGATCAGACCCAATGCCAAACCGCTTCGCTCCTTCTTTTTTTTTTCATTTTTTTGTCTCTTCCTTTTCGTCCAACGACAAGGCCACGAGTGAATACGTATCACAAAGAGTTGTGTGAGATATATCGCGTACCTCACGGGCTGCAACAACTGCATATAAAGCCATTTCAGTTTTTTTTTGTTTTCAATATAATATATATGTATAGAAAAACGATATCGCGACGACCAACTATATCCTACGACTTCGGAGAACATCTAAGCTAAAAGTTAAAAAAAAAATCTGTTACACAAACTTATACGAAGAATAATTATGAATAATGATTATGATCGGAAAAAAAAAATAACGGACAACGGAGAATGGCATTTATCTTCGAAGGAGATATTAAAGAATTAACGGAATGAAAAACGATACAAAATATATTTTGGAAAAGCAATAACTGAGAGCTTGAAATTCATTGAAGAAAAATCGAAATCTACATCGCCACTCTGTTCTCCGCTGATGAATGATGAAACATTTTTATAATTCTGTTTTCCTCTTTTTTGACGTTTTTATAGTCTACATTTTTTCTGCTCGTTACTTCAAGCTTTCGTTCAGATAATTATTCCGAATTATTTTGTTTTCTCGTTTTGAATCAGCGTTTCGTTCTTCCGAGACGATCAATGCCGAAACTTACGAATCAGCAATTTTCTTGATGGAACGTTGAAAGACAAGTGCTTCAGGAAAAACAGAATTTCCGGCCCGAAAGATATCACGTGAAATCGTTGATTGACTCCGGAACCCGGAGTTAATATTAATCGGTACGTAGGTATTGGTGATTACGATCTCGACACAAACCCTAATATTGAATCTTCTTGAATTCACCGTTTTTGATCTTTAACGATTTCGAACGAAATAACGAATTAGAGAAGGAGAGAGAGAGATAAATGGTAGCATGACATAATATGAGACAAAAAAATATCACCTACAAAATATCACATGACAAAACATCGCACTACAAAACATCATTGTTTGGGTTTGTTTTTGTTCGTTTACGTGTGTTCGTTTGTTTCTGGACTTCCTGGGGATATTTTATCGTCATGATGTTTTGTCGTTTCATATTTTGCCATCTGATATTTCGTCCGCGATATTTCGTCGTTCGATCAAGTGACATGGAACCAGATATATATATATATATATATACATATATATCTGAAGTACGGTGAACAGGATTCACTTCATCGTGGAATCCGTGCTACATTCGAGATCGACGATAACGGGCTCGGACTTTTCATCGTTTTTCGCTTGAACGTTTCTGTCGTCGTCAGTGACGTCGACGATTTCGTTCGTAGATATAGTATTGACCGTCGATTGGGCTTTCGTGAAGGCGTTCATGATGTGATTTTTGGGAAATTCTTGGCCACGAGCAACGGATATCAATAATGCTCGTTTTGGAGCTTTCGTTGGCTGAGACGTTGATGATTTCGGGCTCGAAGCGATTGACGATTTAATGTCCAATTGTTTCTTCATTTCTTCCTGGGTTATCTTCTTTGTATACTGGGTTATCAAAGGGGCGCTCTTTTTATCTTTCTCTTTGTCGTCTTTTTCAGGTTTTTCAGGGATTTTTGGACTTTCCGCGAAATTCTTTCGTTTCGGTGTGAGAGCGTAATTCCAACGATTCGGGAGTTGGAGATTCTCGTCGTTGAGATACTGCTTTCTTACGTCTTCCGAAACGTACCAGCAAGCCTTCAAGTGCATCGGACCTTCCTCCGGACAAGCCATTCGTCTCGCGAATTCGCGTATCTTCTGACCAACGCTCGACTTCGATAATGGATTCGCACCGGTTTTCTTCCGATTCCAAAAAGTCATGAATTCTCGAACGAGGAAACCATGACCGTGAATATTGCCGTGGATCAGTCTTATCAGTTCGGGCAACGCCTCGTCCGGAACCCTCTTCTTCTTCGGCCCTCTCCTCTCCTCGCCCGTTGATCCGGTCGCCTCTGTCGCGCTGATGCTCTCCGACGCCAATGGTGCCGACAGTACCGTCGGTATTTCACGCAACCAGGCTTCTCGGGCTTTACAATAATCCACCAGCTTTTGCGGTGCTGCCGTAGAAAATCGGACAATTTAGGGAGATTTGACAGTATGGAATTCAAAACTGTTGGGTCGAGCTATGATAAACGGTTAATGGCAAATGGTAAATGTCAGATGGCAAATGGAAAATTAAAAATGACAAATGGCGGATGGCAAATGATAACTGATAAATGGCAAATGAAAGATGGCAAATAGCAAATTTTTAATGGCAAATGATAAATGATAAATGCCAGAAGGCAGATATCAAATAATAAATTATATTTCCTTTATTATTCGCTTACTGTTTTTCGGATACGCGTTGAGCGCTCCCTGCCAGATGCAGCCTATGACTTTCGGTTTGATTTTGGACGGCTGAGTTTTTCGTTCCGCTTCGAATTCTTCGCCAAGTATCTTCAGCTTGTATTTCTGCGTTTCCGGCGACTAAAGAAAACAAGAAGTGTAACTTTTCAACCTTCAATTGATTATGGTTTGAATGATTAAATCAACGATCAATTTACCATGTCTTCCTCGTCTTCGTCAGCCTGAGCTTCTTCGTCCGAAAGATACCTGAATCAGCAAAGTTCAAATGTATAAACCCAAACGGGAAAATATTGGCTTTCGTTAGCTCGAAAATAGACTCACCCGTGGGGAACCATAAATTCATTGTCGACGTCGTACTCGTTGTCGTCTGGATTTTCTTCGTCCTTCTCGTCGTCAGAACCGTGCAACGATTCTCCCGGCTCTTCCTCTTCCCATTCTTCGTCAGAGTCCACGTCATAATCGAACCATTTCTATATCCAAAAGTGCAAGGAATATTCGTTTTTTAAATGCTCCCTTTGTGTTCGTTTGGGTTTGTTCGGGTTTGGTTTGAAACTGGCGCCAATTGAATGCAACATAAATTGACTTTCCTCGTTTACTCAATTTTCGGTTGACTTAAGGATATGAAAATCACTCCACAATTTTTGATACGTTGATACGAAAAAATTACGACTTCAATTTTCGAGTCGTTAATAATCCAAACGTAAAAAATAAAAAATCCAACCTAATCTAATCCCAATATAAATATATTAATATCAATAATTACTCTTTAAATCTTTAATAATCCAAACACGAAAAATACAAAATTCAACCCAACCTAATCCTGATATGGATGCCAAGGTCGTTTGAATTATTCCAAGACAATTATTTTCATCTCTAGGCTACAATGGTGCAGCGACTGGTTCATTCGAGCCGATCGAATGAATAAGCAGGACGTTCATATCAAAAGCAACTTCCTTCGCGAGCGATACGACACGAATTCTCCTCGCTTTCCTGATGCTCTCCAGTGAACACTTTTTACTCCCGCGCTTTTCGTTCTTTCGTACGAAGAAAAAAAATGAAACGATTCGTCCTGCGTCAGTTGCTCGACAAACTCGCCAGAGTCAAGCCGTTTTATCCCACATTCATCGCCAACGCGAGTTTTTCTTTTTTTTTTTTTCAAAAAAAAAAAAATGTACGATCGTCGATCGATTTGCAAATGAAAATTCGCTTCGAATTTTTTTCGATTTTCGATATTCGTGCGCTGTACTTCGTTCCGACAATAATCGACGTACGATGCCGCGATACGATGAAAAACGTCCGCGATCGTTCGTTATTGACAAGAAAAAAAAATGAACCTCGTAAAATAAAAGTTCGCAGTTTTTTTGAATTAGATCGATTTTATTGAACTTTTCGTAATTAAAAGATCGAAATCGGTAGCTGAAAGTAGCTGTATTCAATATAATCTAAGTTTCATTTCTTTTCTTCATTTTCTTCACATCGAATTTCTTTTATTAAAAATTTCACGCGAATTGAACGTTTCAAAGCAAACATTTCAGTGCTAAAAATAAATATATGTTTTATTGAACAAAAAAGAGAAAATAAAATCACTAATAAAAATTATTCGGAAGTGGGAATGGTCCTGAATAAATTCAGGATTCACTAAAACCATTGCGCATACGTGCGTGCAGCTTTTGGCAGCGATTTTAAAATTGTTGAAAAAAAAAAAAACGAAATTTCGAGCACCGGAGCAACGATATTGGTGAAACTTGATGAAAGGTAGGAACCTCGTATCAACGTGACCATTTCAAAAAATTATGAACTCAAGTGTATCTGAACATTAGTTGAAGAGAAATTTAAATTGTTTAAAAAGTTCGAAGCAGAAAATCCGTATTTTCTGTATTATTAAATACACTTAAAAATTCATATTTCTCGTAAAATGTTGCTACAAAAATTCATGATTTCATGGTAGGCTCCAATGATTCATGTATTTGACCAAGATATCATGTGCAAAAAAAAAAACCTTTGTTGCTGAATATTTTCTTTTAACAAACAATGCAAAAAAAAAACTTTGAAAAATTATTAAAAAAACACTTTCTTTATAAATTTGTTAAAATAATTTGTTTTATAAAAAAAAAAAAACATTTACTTTTTGTCGTACTTTGAATCAGAAACAAATAAGAATTCAACAAAATCGCAAATCCGCCAATTTTCAATTATAAAACATCAGCATCCCATACTTCCCCACTTTCTATTCAGGATCCAATAAGTCATTAAAATAGATGATCCAAAACACACCTATTTTATTTTTTTGCATTTTCGATTCGAACTGGGTGCGAATTCTCGACCAGCGTTAATTAGTAATCAAGGAAGGATTTAATTGGATCTGTATAGTGGACAACGTGCTCCGTCACCATTAAACCTCCATAAAATCCCCATTACATCCCCATTAAATCCCCATAGGAATATGGCAGGACCCTCGAACTCCCAGACAAATATCAGTTCGGATTGTGTCTCTCTCGACAATCTTATCTCTCCGCACCAGGACGTTTCGTCTCGTTTGCAGACACCGATTTTTTTTTCTTTTTTTTTTTTCTTTCCATTTTTTTTATTCTCCCGAATCGTGAAAAAGACAAAACAGACCTGACAGCCAAAAGGAAAGCGTGAAAGCGTTTTACACTTCCACTCGTGTATTAACGATCAAAGATACAACCGAGATGAAAAGATGCAGGTTTTCACGCGTTGCATACTCTCATGTACGTTTGTGTTCGGACGGGGAGGGCGGGGGGGGGGGGGGGGGGGGGGGGCGGGTTTG
>JAPYZI010000340.1:0-57485 GCA_030523105.1 Ophioninae sp. A BG-2022a | reverse complement strand
ACACGACGAAACGGTCTATTTATTTGAAACTCAACCCAATAAATCGCTCGATCCCAAATCTCGATGATACAATTTTTTCAGAATTTTCGTGGTTTTAGTTTCTTTCGTTTTGCAATTATTATCGTCTGCAAAAGCTGTTTTCCCATAAACGAGTCTGTTAAATTTATATGGTTATAACCATCAGATTATGGACTGAACAATTCGAAAATAATTCATACATTATTATCCCCTCAAAAACTATCATTACTCAATTATCACGTACCTGCTGGCGTTTATGATTAACGTATGCACCGATCTCGTTCTCATCTCCTCTATTTATCCTCCCCCACGATCCTAATACGTTTCTGTAAAACACTACGAACACAAACTGCGCCGTGATAAGTTTTTCATATCGGAAAAGGGACGATAAGAAATTGCAGCGATTAGAAAGAACGTTCATTGGAGAAGATCATTGTTGGCCATCGTAAAAACAAACGATTGACGATAGCGATAATCATTGATAAAACAAAGTACGATTCGATCTAATTCGAAACGTTTTTTTACCATATTTTGTAAATTGCATTATTCCTGTTAATAATAAAAGTACTCAAATATTTAAAAAAATAATAATATTAATAATAAACAGCGAATTAATTTTTTATCTCGGACATCAAAGAAATTCTTTAATAATTGGATGGAATGTTTTGATTTTCAAAAATCGAATCAACTTTGGAATAAAAAATGTTGTCGATTTATGCATACGTTTTTTTTTAACAGTTTTAATAGTTATACGAATAAAACACTTTTTACAAGATTAAGCGTCGTTTTTAATGTTTGTTTGGGTTTGTTTGGATTTATTTAAGTTAATTCGAGGTTTTTCGATTCTATTGGGTTTTTTTGTTCATTTAGTACAGTAGGTTTTTTATAGGCATAAAAAATGGTTTGTTTGGGTTCGTTTGAGTTTCTCAAAAATTTTGTAGATTTTTTCAGTACATCAGAAACGAAGTAAAATAAATAACTTTGAAAATTCGATATCTCGAAAAGTACAGCCAGTAGGCAAAAATCCTTTTTAGGCTTCTCTTAAAATATCGAAAGGAAGGTTTGTGCAAAATTGACAAAATTTGCATTTGTACAAATGCAAGAAAAACTCAGTGATTGTTAAAACAAAAAACATTCAACGAACAATTGCTTCCAAATATGACCAGTTTTTATTTGGTTTTATCAATAACCCCTAACGTTCAACTTCATTATTATAAATTAATTTTAGCTAGATTGTCAAATCTCGTATTATCTCACCTCGGACAATTTTCATTCCAAAGTACACAAAGTACGAGAAAATCATCACTCACAATATATTTTGAAAGGTCTTGAAAAAAAAAAAAGAAAAATGATGACGATGAGCAAGTCTTAAGGGGGACGTGAACGGCCAGCGCATTAAAATGCCTGTGCACGTAAATGGGGCATCGAGTGACGGAAATGTTGCCAGCTTGATAAGGTAATCATCACGAGGACGCAAGAAATGACCTGGGAAAAATCAACACTATCCTGTTCTTGATAACAAAATTACACTTTTTTATTTTTCATAATATCTTTCGCCATCGAACATTTTATTTACAAAAAGCCAGTAAACAGTCGGAAAGTCTGATTTTTTTTTTGCCATTGGACGATGAACAATGTTTTGAGCAAAAAAAAAATAAACTCGAGTCATGGAGGGGAAGCTGTAATTTTACGATTTAACGACTATCGAGGGGATGTCACGTGCAGCAGCCTCTTTGAAAAGCCCAATGAAAGAATCCATTATCTCTTGACCGGTTGGAATGATCTGGTTTGCCGGTAGGATGAAACCGTATCGGCCCTGGTCACGGAGCTCGTACGTGTAAGCCAGAGGCAACCTCAAAACGCCTTTCGCCCAGTCGACGGTACTTCCGGTCGCAACGTCTGCATAATTTATTGTATTTTTATATCGTTACTATCACATTCGATCAAATATCCATTACGACGTATCTTTGTCAAATATATTTTTATCAAGTAAATATTTATGAAAAAAATATAATTTTGAAACAAACATCGCGAAATATTTTTGCAATACATTTTTTTGGAATTCATATTTTTGCAAAAAAATATATTAAATTTGTTGGGGTTTGTTAAATTTGTTCGCAGTAAATATTTTTTCAATAAACATTGCTATATTTTTTAGTAATAAATTTGTAATATTTTTTAAATAAACATTGCGAAATGTTTTGGCAATAAATTTCTAATATTTTTTAAATAAACATTGCGAAATGATTTCGCAATAAATTTGTGATATTTTTAAAATAAACATTGCGAAATGTGTACGCAATAAATTTGTAACATTTTTGTAATAAACATTGTTAAATGTTCTTACAATAATAAATATTTACGAATTATTTGTACGAAAATATTTCCGTAGAAAAATAATTACAATAAATACTGCGAAATATTATTACAAAAATATCGCGAAAAAATAAGTAACTTTGCTTTATTTTTTGCAAAAACTTACAAATCGTTTCCGCGATACTTCCGGTGACGTATCGGGTGCCGTATCGCTTTGCGAGCGCCTCTATCGTTTTCTGACCGATACCCAACTGAAAATAAACATTTTCGATATAGATTGATCTCAAGCTTCCCGTTGATACCATTTCAGCAGCGAGTTTGTTTGGGTTGTGATTTCCTATCAATAATACAATATTTTCGTAGCTTTTTGACAAACCGTAAAACAATTTTTGACCGAATTATTATTCGATTAGACGATTTGAATATTTAATTAAATGAATAACTACATTGAGTATTAATTATTTTATCAATAAATTCAGTATATCGATCAATAAATTGTTCATAAAAAAATGTGCGTAGATTAATTAATTAGCTTCAAGTTCCATCAAGAATGAAGTTGATTTAATTTTTAATGATTATATCAAAACCGTAAATTAATTAATTAGTCAATAATATTATTAGCAAGTTATTATTGTTAGTTCAGTTATTATTGAGCGTTAGTTTTTGATGGACCGTTCAAAAAATTGTACTAAAAACGATAATAATACTTGCAATCATCAACGGGAATACAAATTATTCATTTATTTATTTTGTTCCCAATTTCTTTTTATTTTGTTCCACTTTCAAATTTTTCAAGTTTTTTATATAAATAAAATTGATATAAAAATTAATATATACAAGATGATGCAATGCAATAATACAACTAATAAAAAGAAAATTAACAAATAAATCATACGAATGAAAAATTGCTGAATTTATAATTAATTTGAAAAAAAGTATAAAGAAAAAATGCGAATTAATTAATTATTGATACAAGACGGTACATCGAGTTAATTAATGAACTTAAGTACACCTAGAAGATCGAAAAAACTTTGCAAATGTTTAAAATCGATTTTCTTATCGACTGTTAAATTTGTTATGAAAAAACCCTTTTAAGGTTTCGTTTTTAATAAAAATTCTTTTTGTTTTAAATAAAAATATTTCGTTCTTGAGCGAATCGCGTTTAAAAAATGTTTTTGATACATTTCACAAAAAATACAAACTTACCAATTCGTCATAATTGTCGAGATGTTTCTTCGTGTGTCCATAGGGGAACAAAAGTAGTTGCGAATAGCTGTGGAACGAGATGTACGCGTAGATCTTTTTCGAAATCGAAGTTATGTATTCGGACATGCTCGCAGTTTCAACGGCTGAGAATTCTGACGGCCCGGCGTAAGTTTCGGAGCAAGGATTTGAGCTCGATCCGCCTTCTGTTTTTCAAAAGTTAAAATGCTTTTAAACATTCGAAAAAACATTAAAATTTGTCAAAAACATCGGATATCGAACACGACGAAGTTAACAAACGTTAAAAATTAAATTGAATAATTGAACTCACCCATCCACTTGAAACCCCAATTACGATTGAGATCTGCACCAGTGCAATAACTGTAAGGTTGTCTCGACTTCCTCCATAAACGATTCTGCCACAAACGTAAAGTTTGTTCTCAATTTTTCATTTTTATTTTTTTTATTCAACAGCCAATAAGGGAAAACACGAAAAATATTAATTTTGTAAAATCCTTTTTATTCAGTTACAAGTGAGAAAAAAACTAAACGTATTTGTTGAATGTTACAATACAAAAAATGTAACATTTAACGAAATTCAATATATCAACCAACAGATGAATATCAATAAAAATGTTTATTTGAAAAAATATCAAATTTCAAATACAAAAATTACTTTGGATTAAAAAATCGAAAAAAAAAATGAAAATTTTTAAATATGAAAATTTCTTGGGGTTTGAAAAATCGAAAAAAAAAATAATGGGAATTTTACCTTGGTGTGGGTGTAAACGTATCCGTCGGGATTGAAGACCGGGAAAATGTACCAGTCGTTGCTCTCGGCGAGGGAACGAATTTCGTCATTTTGGCTATTCAACAATTCATTGATGATGTAAGTTACGGTCGCTGGTGATATCCATTCGCGTGCGTGAATTCCACCTTCGATGAAGATGCCAGGATTGTTCTTTTTGAAGGATATTTTGACTCCTTTTATTTCACGACCTTCGTAGGTTTTGCCGGCTGATACGACCTCGACCTTGTCCGGAAAATCGATCGCGAGTTTATCCAAATAAGCGTAAATCTCGTTCAAAGTGTGATAACTCGTCCAATCAAAGCCTTCAAGACCGGCACGTGCTTTCATCGGATTTTCATTATTGATCAGTTCCTGTACGTTATTGATGTAAGTCTCGTAAGGGATATCGGCCGAGCGCATGAGATTCTCAAATTCTTCGACTTTTTCGGGCGCGATCATCAAATCGGCCGGAGCGTTAGTTATCGATGGACCGTTCCAAAAATTGTACTGGAAACGATAATAATACTTGCAATTATCAACGCGAATACAAATTATTCATTTATTTATTTATTTTCCAATTTATTCTCATTTTTTTTTACTTTCAAATTTTTTAAACTTTTGATATAAATGAAATTGTTAAAAAAATTAATTTATACGAGATTATGCAATGCAATAATACAATTAATGAAAAGAAAAATTAACATATAAATCGTTCGATTAATAACATTGATATATGGATTAATTAACGATCAATCAAATTGTAAATAATTGTATATTTATATAACAAAGATTACACAAAAAATTTTATTTTTTCGTTAAAAATGTATGTTTTTTTGTTTTCAGAAAATGTTTTTCTACTTTTTTATATTTTAATATATTTCATGTAAATATAACAGATATTATTAAAATTTATACGAATTTAGGTAATGGAATTCATAAAAGTACATTAACAAGCGAAACATGTTAATAACATTAATATATCGATTAATGGACGATTAATCAAATGAAAAATAATTATATATTTGTATAAATTGTATTATATAAAAATATTATTTTATATAATTTTTTAAATAATATATCAACAATTATTCAAAATGAATTTGCATTTATAAGAAATAAGAAGTATTTGTATTAAAACAAAATACAAATATTGTTTTCTATAGTAATATTTAAGTATTTTTCATTTTCGTAACATGATTTATTTTTAATTCTTACTTCCTGCGCATTTTTCGAAAGATAGTGCAAAAATGACGTGTGCTCCTCGGTAGTCGGAGTCACCCTGAAGACTTTGTAATTTTCAAATGTTTGCGGCTCCCCAACGACGAAAGCGACCAACGCCAAAACAACCGTAAATTTCAACATTGTGTCGCTGCAATGAGACGCACTTCAAATTATTCACTTCCGGTATATTTTTTTTCGCGATCGAACAAAAATTTCAATTTTGAAAAAAAAAAATACACTTTTCCATTTCATTCACGCATCGATAATTGAAATATCACAAAATATCGTGTTTCAAAGCAAATAATTTCCGGTCGAACTTAATTTCGAAATTAATTTGAGGTTGAAATTTATTTCGAAACTACAAAAAAAAAACGAAATTAATTTCAAAACTGAAATTTAAAAAATTAAATTAAATTACAAGTTAATTAAACAATAAAAACCTGTAACAATTAAAATATTACGAAATATTGAATAGGGAATTTCGTGCATTAACTTAAACAAAAAACTTCGTTAAAAAAAATCAACAAAATTATTATTTTGAAATTTAAACGAAACGATCTTGTTTTATATGACAATCAACTTGTTCTTTATTAGTTTACAATGAATTTATAAACAACGAGCGGTCACTTACCTTTTCGTGTTGTGGCGAGCGTTTGGCTGAATTTTGATCGGAGTCCGAGCGTTTATATATTCGTCATCCCCTCACCGATCCAAGTAGCTGATATCCAAAGCGCCAAAAGTACAACCAACATGCCCTGTACAATTACTCGACGACGTAGATGCCGCGAGATAAAAAAAAATGAACAAAAAGCCGCAGAAAAAATGAAAAGAAAAAAAGAAAAAAAAACGAAAGAAAAAGAACAATTAAGGCGAAAAAGAAACGACCGAAAAAATGTTATCTCGCTCGTCTGAGATCGAAAGATCGATCTACTTGTTCAGAGGAATCGGAGACGAGATACGATTCATTATCAGTCCCTCGTGTCGATTATTCGACGCAGAATCGTTTTTATTGATTAATGCGCCAAAGACGTTGTCCCTTATACGGTTTCCTCGAGCCAGCACCTACTGCGATCATCACTTATTGTTCAGTCGAAAAATTATTCAAGCATGCCCCTCCGATCGTTCACGACGAATAGTATTAGGATTCACGAATAAGTACCAAGTATTTGATTTAAAAAAAGTTAAACATTTTTTTTACGATCGGATGAAATTAAAAGCTGGAATGTCTCAAGATGTAAGATAATTAATTATATATAAGGAAGAAAAATATTTTATGAATAATAATATTCAATTTTATATTAGATTATTAAAAAATAAAATTGTTCTTTATCACGAAATGTTCAATTTAATTAGATTCAATTTAATTACATAATAATATTCAATTTTATATTAGATCATTAAAAAATAAAATTGTTCTTAATCACGAAATGTTCAATTTAATTAGATTTAATTATATGACAGACATTAGGAATTTACTTAATGGCATTGGCCCATATTTATATTTCCTACTGAATTAACTACGTCATTAGAATATTAATTAGTTGTATTATTTTTTTCATGAATAAATTGGTTGATTAGTTAATTCACTAATAAATTATTTTAGGTTGATCTATTTTGACAATTACATTTTGTAATTCATTAAATCGATAGTCTACTTCAATTTCTATTTTTTTGGGTTTGATATATTAATATATTTATTTATTTAACAATTTTTTATATCAATATAAAATCGATCAATTAATCAATTGACTTGTTACAACGTATTCTTTCTATCATATTATTGCATAATCTAAAATAAATAATCTAATACTGTTATATGTAATAAATAATTTGATACATGGATATCTGGAACATTTTTTAATGTTCGATCGAATAAAATTGATAACATATTTAAAAATTCGGATTGTTTAAATCCAAACGTATAATTGATGCTTAATTAAACGAAACGCTAATTAAATTCTCATCTAATTAATCCGTCAAAGATATCATTTGGCACATCGTTTTTTTCACTTCCGATCAAATCGAATTCCTTCAAAATTTATCAATACGATTAATAATTTTAATGAACAATATTTACAGATACAACGAATTAACTGCATTATTGAAATAAACAGACTTTTTAATACCTAGTTTAATAATAATTTCATTGATGACATTAATTTGAGTTGATGGAATTATTTTGGGAGGATAGGAAAGGTTCACAGCTGTCGATTAAAAAAGTGTGCCACGAGAGATTGCGAGTAAATACATGAGGAGCGTCGCGTACTCGTTTCACACGTTCTAAAATAAAGAAAATAAATAAACATGCGTTCGCACGCTTGTCCTCATAATATTACGTTGAAACGTACCTTCTTTTTTTTACGTCGCCATTAATCCAGTTGCACAGCGTGATCCATTGATAAATTCGTGCGGTTGCGGACACGAGATAGCGTTTTTTTGTTCACCAAACACGCGCGATAAGAGCGAGATTCAAATTTTATAATTCGCCTCGTGGAATTGATATCGGTGAATCGCAAAACGCCGGTCACCAGGTAGTGTCTATAAAAAAAATGATAAAAATCATCGGTCTCGCTCAGATTAGATAATTCGCTGAGAAAATGACTTTTTTTTTCATCGGAATTGTTCGATTCAACGCTATGGGTTTTTCCCAGGTGATCGGGAGACAAGGAGATCGAACGAACGATCCTGACGATTTTTTTCAATCCCAATATTGCATAAGTATAGGAATGATCTTTCGGGTTATTCCCAGTGATATTTACGTTGAAGCAAACTCCTCGGATGCGTTCCTCTCCTATCAAAATACCGTTACATTCATCACGATTGTTTGGCGTGGCCATAAATAGAATTTACATCGAGCGATTATCGGTCGAGGACTGGAGTGGATGTTGATCAACTTTCAATGTTCCTTTTGGTGATGGGGATATCGAAACGACGAGGTCGGGGTTCTACGTACCCGCGCGATCACTAATCTTGCCAAGTTTTATCATTTCGCTCATTTATAAGAATAAAAGAAATAATAATAAAGTCAAATATATGAAACGTAACAAAATGGACTTTTGAGGGAACGACGGAAATTACGGAGAACCGGATGCTTCTGGAATTTTCGAAAAATATGCCGGAGTTTCTAAAAAGCTCGATTTTCGACCAATGCGAACGAAAGATTATTTTTTTCCAACCCAACAGATTATCGTGTCAACTTTTCGGGACTTCTGCCAGGAGAACATTAATTTGAGGGACTATTCGTAATTTTTTTTTACCGAGTAGGCTTAATAGTCTGAGGTATAAAAAAACGCGACTGTACAAGCGTTTTTTTTATACCTGTACAAAAACGCGACTGTACAAGCGACTGTTCGATCTCAAACTTCTGGAAATTTATTCAAATTGCGCGGCAAAATTTTTCATGCGGTATCAGTCGATAAGTAATCTCGGTCGGTAAGTACGGAGCTACCTTTGCGACTATCGGTATAATAGGCATTCTCAGGAATCATCGATCGTCCCATCGCAGGTGGCGATCATATGACTGCCGTTGAGCTTCGCTGGCTTACGCTTGCCACCTTTGAACTTTCGACAGGACGACGCAGCGACTGAGGAATGTTTTAATAACATCGGATCTCTCATTCGGAAGGATCAAAATAACCGAGAAGATTACATATGTGTGGAAGACGCGTCGCTAAGTTCACGCGGCTCCACGAAAACCCTGCCAACATTAGAAAAACAGAAGCATTCGTCGATGACGTCAGAGCCCTCATTCGTAGTGATTTGAAGGTTACTGTTTGACAGTGCGAACATTCCGCGAAATACGTTCCTGGAAAAAAAACATTGAGCGATAAAACGTTCGGAAAAGATTCCACGATTCTGCGAGTGGACAACGAAAAAAAAAAAACGACGCCGATTATCGGAAAGTCCCGCGGGTGTTTTGGGCCTTGCGAGGGCCGTTCGCGTATGTGCACATTGTTTTTTTTTTGTCCTCTCGTTTCTGAAAGTTTCATCCTACGTGTTTCGTCGTTACAGTCACCAGTGGGATAAGTCATTTAAGATTTTAAGATGGCATCCGGTACAACATTGCAGGTAAGACAACGACGCGAAAACAAACACGAATCGTAACCGCGGATTACGACATTTTTCCGACGACCGGATTTCAACGCGCCCTTTTTTTCTTCCTCTTGGTCCTTTCCAGAAAGCTATCGATCTTGTGACCAGAGCGACTGAGGAGGACAGGAATAAAAATTACGCCGAGGCTTTGAAACTCTATGAAAATGCAGTGGAGTACTTCCTGCATTCCATCAAATGTAAGACATTCCCTAACGTTCCGTGCTCCCTTCCGTTCCTTCCAAAAAGCAATTGTCACGTTTGTGGGCGATCGAACGAGTTACCGACTCGATTCGAGGAGTATCAGGGAATATACTCGGATGAGTGACCACCCTGACTCCAGTCAAACATCGATAGCCCCTCAGACGTACTTTTTACCGCGGCACTCTGCGCTCGGTAAAACGTAGCCGTTCTTTTCGGCACGGGTTGCCAACGAGCCGCCGTTGCTTCTGATATTCGTTCTCGTTAACCATTTGTAACAATTACAGACGAGGCTCATGGCGACAGAGCTAAGGAGAGCATAAGGCAAAAGTGCATGCAGTACCTAGAAAGAGCGGAGAAGCTGAAGGCCTACCTAAAAAAGGGCAAAAAGAAACCTGTGAAGGATGGAGAGGACGATTCCAAATCTGAGGATAAAAAGAGCGACAGTGGCGACAGTGATCCGGATAGTGATCCAGAAAAAAAGAAATTACAGACGAGGCTGGAGGGAGCCATAGTCATCGAGAGACCCAACATTAAGTGGAGCGATGTCGCCGGCCTAGATCTTGCCAAGGAGGCTCTGAAAGAGGCTGTTATATTGCCCATACGCTTCCCACACTTCTTCACTGGCAAAAGAATACCGTGGAAGGGAATACTCTTGTTCGGCGTGAGTTTCTCACCAATTTATTGTTCGACGAATAGAGAAAAAGAATCCTTGAAATGGCAATGACGTATCAAAAAAAAACAAAGTTTGATTGGGTCATGAATAACTCAGTGTTGAAAAAGTCAAAACATTACCAAAAATTGCGTACGACTCCTAAATTCATTGGGGGAAAATAATTCGTGGAATTCAATTTAAAGATACGATCTTCTCTCGAATTTAGCCACCGGGTACAGGAAAGTCTTACCTGGCGAAAGCTGTTGCCACCGAAGCGAACAACTCATCGTTCTTGTCCGTATCTTCGTCCGATTTGGTGAGCAAGTGGCTGGGAGAGTCGGAGAAGCTTGTGAAGAATTTGTTCGATCTCGCCCGCGATCGTAAGCCCGCTATTATATTCATCGACGAAGTGGACTCGTTGTGCTCATCGAGATCCGACAACGAGTCCGAATCCGCTCGGCGAATAAAAACGGAGTTTCTCGTACAAATGCAAGGTACGTTTCTTCGCAGCAAGAAGGACGACTGTTGAACGGAACAGTCATCATTGTGAATTCAGAATATATTCTAACTAGAATTATTACTTATTCGGAAAGATTCCTGAATATTCAAAAATGAATGAGCAGTGAAGAAACATGAAAAATAATTGTTATCGGTTCCTCCTCGCAACCTTGCTACAAGCGAACGATAATTTGGAAAAAATCGTTGACAGGTGTTGGAACGGACAACGACGGCATCCTTGTTCTCGGTGCGACGAATATCCCTTGGGTACTCGATTCCGCGATAAGAAGACGTTTCGAAAAGAGAATATACATAGGCTTGCCGGAAGAGCACGCGAGGGTCACGATGTTCAAGCTCCATCTCGGCAGTACGGCTCACTCGTTGACCGAGGACGACTTTCGAACTCTCGCCGCGAAGACCGAGGGTTACTCCGGTGCGGACATAAGTATAATAGTGCGCGACGCCCTCATGCAACCCGTGCGTCTCGTGCAGACCGCCACCCACTTCAAGCGGGTACGCGGTCCATCCCCAAAGGACAAAAATATAATCGTCGACGATCTGTTGACGCCCTGCTCGCCCGGAGATCCCGATGCGATAGAGATGAATTGGATGGACGTCGACGGTGACAAACTCTTCGAGCCTCCTGTCACAATGGTAATTCGCGAATTTCCGAACCAAATTATTACCAATTGCTCTGCCAGAAACTCCCCTCATTTTTCCGATACACGAATATTTCAAAAGTACCAGCGGTAGTTATTGTACATCAACAGTCAACTATAGCTCAACTATAGCTCAATTTGTACGATCTAACGCACGAATCGCGTGCAACTTCCACATAAATCTTTAAAAAATTATAGAATCGTGAACTCTGCATAGAGCTTGAAAGAAAATTAATCACTTTGCTTTTCTCGATGCAGAAACACATGCTGAAATCGTTATCGACGACCCGCCCGACCGTAAATCAGGAGGACATGGCGAAATTAGAAAAATTCAAGGAAGACTTCGGACAAGAGGGTTGAGGGTGACTTCAGTTTGCGCAGTAAACGAGAGTTGAGGTACTCCTTTCTTTTTCGTTCAATTAAACGAACTTATATATATATATATATAATTTCGATAATCTATAAGCAGTATAATGAACAGATGAAAAAAGAAATCGTCCGAATTCTACGCTTGCCTGCCCCCTCCCGCGCACATCCTCGAAGAATTTCCGAAAGGTCTTCGTACGATTATTATCATTATCGTGTCGTTGGTACGCGAGTAGTCAGCACGTGCAGTTTATGATTTTTTAAATTGTTACTTCGTTTTCCGTACCGTTGCTGCACGGGCTCATGTATCGTTTCTCATTATACCCCTACCCTGGAATACCTTACAGCCAAGAAGTGCTATCAAATAAACTACTAACTTTCCGATTATTGATCCCAGCAGTTTTTACCACTTGCGTGTCGTTCTTTTTTCTTCTCGTATTTTCTCAAAAATTCAACCGTCGAAAAGGGGCTTGTGGGGTGTAACTGTGACCTGGAAGATTGCACCATTGGAATACTTTTTTTTTAATCTTTTCATTTCCTTATATTTATAATTATCAAAAAATTTCCGTTTTTCAAAATAAAGTAGCGAATTTTCCGAGCAATTTGCGAGAAATCATTTGAGCAATGTTTAACGGTCAGGATGGGTGAAAAGAAATTGGTTTTTCTGTTTCATTCCAACGAAGCAAACTTCAACATCGTTGAAAGATAATAGTCGGAAGTAATCGCGCCCTTCGTGCATATATTTGTTGAGTTTTCGAGCGCTCGAAAAGCTCGTGAAACACTTCATCAGTCGGAGCTTGGAAATAAGCTTGAGTTCCGTCTAGAAGATAAATGGCGCGAGTGAAGCATTGAAATTACCAGCAAAAAATTTACAATTAAAAAAAAGGAATAGTAGATAAATATAAATACAAATAAATAAAAGCGAAATGTGAAAGGCAATGAACATGTACTCTGTGTTATACCTATAAGTCAGGACACACACACACATACATACACGTCTATTCTCATGTAAATTGTTTTGATGGTTAAACGAAATAAATCACAAGCTATATAGCGGTTCCATAAAATCACAAATTTATCGAAACATTCGTCATTGCGTTCGACCAATAAAAGTATTTTCCTCGATCACGAACGCCTGGAGAAATAAATCGAAGATCGACGAAGAAGAAATCCTATTTCATCTTGTTCTTCAATAATTCAATTCGATAATTCAATATGGCAGTACACCGCTCGCGAAGCAAGTCCAAAGACATCGATGAAGACTATAATTTTCAATTCAATAATGCTTGTTCGTTCTACATTACGGCGCAACGAAAGAGATGAACATGATGAAGGGCCACAGTAATCTTTAAAAAGTTGAGGATTATTTTGAGGACGCGTGATAACACTACTTTCGCGATTTACTTTATTTTTCCATATCATCGACGTACCAACAAAGATTTGAAGAACAAAATATAAAACATTCAAAAAGCTAGTTCGCGATCGTAATGGCATCTTCCGAAGGATGATTATTCAATCACATTTGTTAACGAAACCTAAGAATTTTTTTCAAAACTGCCAAAGAAAAACGAAAACTTGTCAGACGATAGTCAAGACGTCGAAATTCGTGAATAAATTTCCTGTTTCGTTTTTGCCCAGGGGAAGCAAAAGTACGTCGATCACTTGATTACGAGGAGCTTTATACAACTACTAATTGTTTATGCTTTTTCTTAATTTTTACAGATACTTTTATCAATACGCGTACTAAATTTCAAGGGCACGTGTATTTTCCGTTTCGATTTTTAACACTGGCACCATATCGTTTCCAGTACTTTCCGGATTTAATTGTTCATGCTCTCGTAACCATTTCTCCACGTACAAGAAATCGTACCGTCGAGATGTACGCACAATTTTGCGAAACGCATTGCGAAAGATCGTATACGTGCAAAAGTATCGGAACAAATGCATTGCTACGGGAAACCCGGTAAGTGGAATTCCGAAGCTCGGCAAACGTTAAATCGTTATTCAACCGAATATCGTATAAAACCACAGAAAAGTACATGGTTCAACCAGTTTTTTTTCTCGATTGGCAAAATGGTGACAGACACTTCGGACATATCACCTTACTCCGTCAAATGTTGCACAAACGCACTCTTTATCCTCCGCGCGTTCACTGGTCGGAACTCCTCAAAACATCGGAGTTCATGTAGACAACGGTGATAGTGATATCATCGCGAAAGACGCGCACAACGTCGCTTGGTAGTGTGAGAAATTGTGACAATTTGTTGTTATCGACACCGTGATCGGTGCCGCCAAGAGCGTGCCTCAGGAGGTGAGTCGCGGCGTTCCCGTCCAAGGGTTTTTTCCTCAAGCTCTCTTTGCGCTGCAGCAGCATCTCGTTGATCTCCGACAGCTTCATACTTGGTTCGGGCAGCTTGAGCGGACTCTGCGACAATTTGCCACTCATGTGTTCGGCAACGAGGTGTACGGCTTCGTTGGGTGTCATCAAATCCCACAGTCCATCGCTGGCTAATATGAGAAATTTGTCGCTCGGTGTGAGCTTGTGATAGACAATGTCGGGCCGTGCTGTCAAATAAGGTGGCGTGTGATAATTCGGCGGTACCGCAGCTTCGCCGAGGTACGGTATCACCACGTCGCTCATGAGTTCTCTGCTCCATTTGTAACGGAAGTCACCTAAAGATCGAAGCGGTGCCAATTGACCGAGCAAACGGTCCATCTTGATCACCGTCGACCTCTCGACCGGAGGATGCTCCGATAGTATTCTCTCGACTTCCGCACGGTTGTCGGTATTGTGCGCAACTGTCAGCAACTTTGCCGACCAGCCTTCCTCGTCTACGGGCAATAAAAAATTACAGTAGACCTTACACAGTGCCAGAAGTACAATGAAAATACTGCGTGAAAATATGGTGTCCAACTCGTGAGCTTTTGTAACCTCTTGGCGATGAGCCTTACCCGTTTGCGAGCCGAGTACCGCCTGGCAATCTCCGACACCAGCAACGTGAAGATGCCGTCCATCTATATGCGCCACGACTGCCACCGCGCCAGACATCGCCACTGACAAAGTCCGAGCCGCATCTTTTGTTCGCAATTTGTTTAAAGCTTCGTTCGACAAGTCGTTATCTAATCGCAGAAACGCATTCACCAGGGACTCCGCGACCTGACCTTGTGAACTCATTTTTCCCTCTACCAGGTCCTGTAGAAAAGCGACAAAACTGTCGTTGTATAGGCTTTTGATACCGGAGACAAATTCAAACTTGTCGTTGTAACTCTCCAGCAGACGAAAGTTCTCGCCAATGCCACTGGTGTCCATAAATTTTGGTAGGATATTTGGGGGCAGCAGACACGCCGATACATAGTGGAAGAGCCTCTTGGCGACTACTTGAGCACACGCGCCACCGCCATGACCGTCGAAGATGCCCATCAAAAAACCTATGGAATCGTATACCTTCGTTATATTTCTATTTGACAATTTTACAATTGACAAGATTTGAAAAATGTTATGCCTTGCCGTTGGTCAGAAGACATCTTGCCTCGGACCTGGTATCCTCTATGGGATTATTGGATGCCAATTGATTGGATTCATAAAATTTGATTGAAGCGGACGGGTCGAATTCTTTGGTGAATTCATTGACCCTTAGAATCTTCGTGACCTGCGATAATTCGAGCACGAAACGTTCTCGTGAAATTCAAGAGACAAAGACGGGTAAGGAACGAACATATCTTTTCTTACCTCGTGGGGCGTGAGACGAGGCCGCGACCCGTAAAGTCTCCCGGTACATTTTTTCTCACGATCATGCCTACTGAAGAGACAGTTCTTCGGACAATCGTAACCTCTCGAAACGCGACGAATAACACCGCGCAAAACCATCTTCAAGCAAGGGGGCTTCCTTCCCAAAGCTTTAACGCATTCTCACTGACACACACTGTTCTTCGAGAATATTATACGTCGCTTTCGAAGCCAAGGATCCAGTTACGTCGATCCGACAATGAGATTCGATCGCACGTGTACAAGTTAGAAAGCGCATCTTTCCCGCATTCGCATTGGAACTAAACGAATTTCATACAGCCCTTATCAAAACAAGCGTGAAGCTCATCTTTCTGAAATGATGACGCGACTTATTTGTTTCGTCAATACTTATTCTTTTTCGTTTGCCCGCGTTACGGTCTATCTGATAATATACCACGCGAGTCTCGGGAATTCGTAGCTATATAGCACGATCGATGGAGAAAAAGCTCGATCTGTAAAAAGTGCGACAGTGGCGTACAAAAATGTAAACCTTTTTTGTCGCGTTCCTACTGGCTTTCGAGCGTTTACAATCATGTTTCGAAAATATTGCAAATTGAGAAATTTTAATAAAATCGTTGCTATAAAGCGCGATATTGTTTATTGTGAACTTCACGTTTGTTTGGCACGAGAATCAGAGACGTGGTCAAGTTTTACGGTGCTTTCTCCAATAAAAACAGATATATTTGTTGATCTATCGACTAGCGACGCATACTCCACATAAAAGCTTAAATCAGGGATACAAGGATCATATTTTTGCCGGTGCATGTATTCCGCTGGCATCACACACCTGCGTAAGGAACCATGCTCACGCGATGACGATCCGCGAACGACTGCGACACTAGCGGTCACTCCAAGTCCGAAACGGAAGCAGTGACGGGCCAAGCAGCTCAGATTGGTATGTGATAGAGCTGAATATTTTATAAGTCGGCGCCCAAATAGCCAAGTACCGCAAATGTACCGCAAATATTGAATACGCCCTACCGGTACTGTGGCCACCACGTACATTACCTCCACATTACCGGTGCGCCCTGCGGTACGCCGTACCCCAATTGTACCGGCATGTACCGTCACCGTGGAGCTAGTGTATATACTTTTGAGATATTGTCTACTGCTACGGAGCTGGTACCGTGGGGATACGGCGTACCGCCACCGTACCTGTATTGTACGGCTACAGTATCTCCACTATGCTTTCAACTTTTTCGAAGTCGCGACGCTGTACGAGTTCTCGCATGAATGCGTTGAGAAACTGTTTGACTGAAAAACGCACCTCAGGGTACAGTAACGGTACAGCGTACTGAACAAGTACCGGTACGGCGTATTGGACAAGTACGGTATAAGTACGGCGTGGAGTACGGCGAACTGCTCGCGTACCGGTACCGTGCAGCACGTCGTGCGCTAGACACCGTACCAGTACAATACTGCTACCGTACGGGTACGCCGTGGACTGCCCTAGGGAAATAGTACGCTAGGCTATCTGGGTATCCTTCGGATGTCGTGCAGATAACATTTTGCTACCTGGGGCGAGGAGGCACGGGCCCGCGCG
The DNA here is from genome assembly GCA_030523105.1 of Ophioninae sp. A BG-2022a. Taxonomy (NCBI): domain Eukaryota; kingdom Metazoa; phylum Arthropoda; class Insecta; order Hymenoptera; family Ichneumonidae; species Ophioninae sp. A BG-2022a. The sequence goes on along the minus strand of JAPYZI010000340.1, from coordinate 40,139 downwards.
CGAACATTCAAACGCAATATTCATTGAATGTATGTCTGACTAGTAATTATCCACATACTAACCATAATGAATGACTAATTCATACTTTATTCTTTAATTATTCGAAAGATGTATGCGTTACGCTGTCAAAAATGCTTCCTTGTCGAAAAAGAAATAGATTTCGGTTATCCACGGTACCGGTACGCCGTACTTGAAATGTAGAGCAGTACATTGTCAGTACTACGTACCTCCTGGAGATACGCCGTACGTTAGTACACCGCACGCCCACATGTACGGGTACAGCATCCCCACATTTGCTGTACGGGTGCAGCGTCTCCACATTTGCGGTATGTCGTACCGATATGCTTGGCTCTGGGCGGCTAGTTTATTGAGCTGACCGAAGCGCCATAGACGCGGATGTCGTGCCCCCAAGCGGAAGCTTGTGCAACTTTTATTGACCCGCGCAAGCGTAAAGCCGCAGCGGCACGACATTCCCTCAGTTCTCCCTGCTCCTCTCTGACCTTTTCACTTTTCCGTCTGTGCAGCGCTAGTCCTACTCCGCTGAGTATCAATCTTTCATTAACGCGCTAATCCTTGCATTAACATTCATCGCGCGTTCGTGATTTTCGCGTGTGTGAATCGTGAATTACGCTACTGTGATTAATTCGTTTTTCGATAACAACGAACTGAAAAATCCTCCCCCAAGGTACGTCATTTTCACTGCTCAACTCCATTACACCCCCCACTCCCTGCCCCCCATACAAAACCGAAGTCAAGCGAACCCATTGTAACGCTGATGGAAATTTTCACGCAAAATTGTCACGAGTGATCGAATATTTTGCTACGATACCCCGATCGCTATTTTTTTTTAAATTTACTTCTGAGTTTTATGGATCCGATCGTTATTTCTGTGTTATACGATCATCGTACGGGGGCAGGGGGACTCACTAACCGGCACCATGTCGCAGCAACGAGCTCTATACGCCATTTCGGAGTAATCGCGAGAGCGTCCCTATTTTCAATCCTTCATGCCCTCATAACAGATCTAGGAAACATTACCTGGACGATTGATCGATTATTCTTCCAACAATTAAATACGCATTTTAGCACTTCGGTAAAGAATATCCATGGCTTGAGTATATAAACGGAATTTTTCTTTTCAATTACATACATGCACAGTGGAGACGTATGCGCACGGCCTTTTTTTTCGAGATTTCCTATAATTGTAATGCGTATGGTGACACGAATGGTAACTTTTTGTTGCCGAGAGTTGAAGTAAGAGCTCTGTGCGAATATACACTTTCATTTTGGTTTAAATGGATTTTTTTGGATTTGTTGTGTATGATGACAGTCAAGAACTATTTTAAAGAAATAATTGAATACGATTCAATTCGTCATGCTTTATTATTAGTAGTGATCCAGTCTCCTCCACTATTAAATAATCGCCTGTTGTCTGTAAAGCCTACTTTTCACAAACTCAATAGTAAAATCTGGAACCTGTTCCTTCCGTGTACCCTTATACTTTCTAGTACAAACTGGAGGTCGTTACGTACAAGTATAATCTTTCTTTTGCCTAAGCAAGCTTAATTCTTAACGAATTCTACATATAATAGTCTGTGTAGCCATACTTGGACAATCGACGCATTGTGTACAATGTTTATTGGTGGAAGGTTCCTTATACCTGGTCTCTCTCAAATCTTTCGTCTACTCGTTTTGTTCGTCAAATGGGCTAAATTTATATAATGAATAATGAAAATTTCATGCAGGAATAGTTTGAATTCTTTAAGAACAATCGGGTTGACAATGTAAAAAGAATTTTATTTGTACCCACTCGATCTGCGTGCGAAAGAAAATCAGAACTCTTTGACATTTATTAGAGTTACAGGAGTGACCGTTAAAGAATCAAGAGAAAACCTCTACAGACCAACTCAATCAATACTCTTCCAGTATTTCTTCCCTTAAATTGAAATATAAATTTTTATTGAAGCTGATCAATTTCTTTTACAGGAAGGATGTCATTCAATCACGGAGCTAAGCGAAATTCCTTCGGGAGCAGAAATTTCAATAGAAACAGCGGTGGTGGCGGAGGAGGTGGGAATCTCTCAGGGCGTAACAACATCGGAGGTAGCCTTATGGGCAACCTAGGTGGATCAGGAGGTGGCTGCAGCGGTGGGGGTGGAGGAGGAGTAAATCCATGGGAAAGCGGCATGATGCCTGGACGCGGATTGCTCCCGACTCCTAACAACAATCTCTCCTTAAGCGCGTCACAAGCCCAGCTCGTCATAGCGAGCAATCTTCTGAGTAATCTTCTGCGCCCTCAGCAAGAACTTCAACCGCAGGTTAGTAGCGCAACGTTTTAACATTGTAAAGATATTCCGCCATTCGTGCTCTATCATTTTAGTAATGCCAAAAAAGTGTTCCTCTAAAAAGGTGCCATCCCTGCTGAGTTTGGGTAATACTCTGAATGGTCCAGGACCCAATTTTGGGGGCCAACAAAACTTCGGGCCAGGACGTTTCAACGATCGACCGATGCGACATCCGATGAAGAATCAGAGACCCCAGCCTTACAACAAGGTACGATAATTTACCCAGGTCATTACACAGAAGATTTTCAGAGACGGGCGTTCGCGTATCTTTTTCTTTCACAGTTTTTTTTTTAATTCTTTCGACTATCGGTGAATGTAAATCTCATTTAACACCCAGCGCGTGATGTTTACGTGCAAGAAAAGTGAAAACAAAAAAAACAGATATTCTAATACCAGTTACGAGTCCTTGAGCTCGCACTGAGAGTTTTAGAACAGGATCCATTGATGGTGAGACTTCTGTCGTTCGGTACCGCTATTTCCTGCATACAGGCGAATGTGTTCAATCTGATCCGTTGTACGGACATTATTTGGTGATCCTATCAGGCCCAATATGACTGGTGTCGATATCGTGACGCACGTGTGTCTCTCTCTTTTGTCTCTCCCTTCTTTCACGGGGTCACGTGTTTTATTGTTCACGCATAAACGAAGAAGAAAATGTGAATGTGTTACTTTTTCAATTGCGACGTTGATTCGCTTCTGCGGATATAACTCTCTTTGGAGTGTGGGCGCCGGCCGACGACGTTTTTCCCCCGACTCCCATTCCTCGCGTCGCGCGCTTATCACACCCTCCCCCCCTTGCCTCGATAAAGCCCGCCCCGCCAACGCAAAAATTCGAATCCAAATGGATTCGTCAAAATTGTACGGCGAGATGAGCGAGATCAAGAATCGAGTGAAAATTTATTAATTGGCCGTTCCCTAGATTTATCATAATTTAACTGTGATTGGCAGGATCTTCTTCGATCCATAAATGACAAGTCACAGTGAACATAAACACGTGAATTGCCAAAAAAAAACAAGAAAAAAGTGATGCGAACAATGGATATCGCGAGTATTTTTTCATGAGGAATCGGTCGTAAACTTTGACCTACATGAATAGATGGGCAATCGAGCCCGTGACGGCGTCGCCGGGCGACGTGGCCCATCCGCACAACAATCTCGTGCGCCCCCGTCCGCCAACCAGCGTAGCAATGGAAATCAGCATCGCATCGATAAATCTTCTAAACCAAATCCTGCCTCTAAACAAAATCTGACCGCCAAAAAGGAACAGCAGGATGTTAAGACCTCTGATAAAGAGAAGGCAGAAACACACGTCGCGAAAAGGTAAGCTCTTGCCTGGTGAATTCCGCAAAATATGTTGCGTCCCAAAAGCAAACGACAAAAGAACAACCCGAAATTATCAAAGAAACGTACGAAGTTTAAAAAAGGCATAATCTCAAAAACGCGCGGTAGAACACTGTATCCGAAGTGACATTTCAATTAAGACTCGGTTCTGCTATCCCGGTCGCAAAAAAAAATCGCATCGACGTTGACCGCCAATCGAAACGTCGAACGGGAATGGCAATCCTTGTTCCATTATCCCTGCGAATTTCGGCGCTTTCGTATCTTGCTTTGCAAAATGAAGAACACACAAAGAAAAAAGTAGTCTCGTGACCAATCAAATTCATCGTCGAACGAGACAACGATTGGTTTTCAACGAGTTACGGATTTTTTGTCCCCAAAATCTCTCTCACATGCACAGGAACGTACGAGCATCCTCGTTTTCATTGTTTGTTTATTCATCAAAGCAAAAAAGAAATGAATAAGAAACTTTTATTACGTATACGAATCTTCGCGTGAATTCCCACGGAATGGATATCCGTTCGTATCGAACACTCGTCGAGATTTATCGTATTTGTTCGCACGTTATTTTGCGAATTGCTCCTGATTAACAAGCGTGAGAATTTCTTTCTCATCCTTCCCCGCCGATAAGGTCGATTTTCTTTAAGCGACCACCTCTTTGCCATCTTTCCATTTTCCTTCGTGTCCGTGCGCTTCATGTGCGCGCGATCGCACTTGGTACAAAAGAACCGTCGTCATCTCAGCGTGCCCAGGTTGATTTTTCAATCCGTCAAAAACTCGAGGAGCTTAGGATCTCAACGAACTCTCGAACGATCGTTTTTTTATATGTACTTTTAATACGAACGGTTTCAACGAGGGGGCAAACATTTTATTTCAATTTAGCGATGAAAGCGAGGGTACCGAGGAGAAGAAACGCGACTGGAAGGATGAGAAGAAGGAGGGAGAGATTAAAGAGATCGAGGCTAACGAACCTGTGGAACAAACAACGGAGGAATCGATTACCGAGACCACCGCGGAGAAACCGGTCACTTCCGAGAAGAAAACCGAACAGGATAATCAAGGGGGCGGAAAAAAATCGGCCACCAGACACGCCGAGAGTCGTTACGCCGCTGTACCCATGAATCAAATGTTCTGTCACGTTTGCAACAAACACATGTGGGATGGATTCGTAAGTCTCGATTACTTTCACGATTCAAGGTTAACGCCACCGAGCTGCATTTTGAAGTTTGTAACAATTTAAACCTTTATTACCTTTATTTATTGTATCGTCATTCGTTACGTCTTGGAACCGATCAGTCACTATTCTTGAGAAAAAGAATATTTATCAAAATCAATATTCTTTAATACTTTAAATTTTATACAATTTACAGTTCAATTTTATTGCATTCGAGGCACTGTATACCTGGTAAACTTTCTTCAAAACAGAATCATATAAAAAAAAAACAACTTGAAAACGAAATTCCCGAAAAGTTAACCCAATGAACATCTAAAAACAATATAATTTTAAAAGGAAACCTAATAAGTCAAATGTTACAATTTTCATAGATATATATATTTCGTATGTTGTTTTGGTGTTTTGTTTGCATTTACTTTACTCGTTATTTAGGGTTTAATGAATCATTTGCTAATTATAGATAATAGAATGTATTATACATAAAACTTGAACGTCAATTATCAAAGTAACCCTTAATAATCCAATCAAGATGAGGATAAATGCGTTACGATGAAAAAAAATTGTGTTCATATAAAGAACACCGTAATGATGGTGTTATCCATTAAAATGTCGTTCTACTACTGGAAGACGTCATTCAATGAAACGTTTACAGTCTTTCGAGAATCATCTGCGCGGCCGGGCTCATCAGCTCATGATGGAAAAATTGGATGAGTCGTACAAGCTGAAAGTCGATCTGATGAGACACGAGCTCAGGGTTGCCGAGGAACAACGCGAGCTTAGCCTCACGAATTCCAAGCGTCGGGGTAAAAAGGTAAGCTTCGTTTGGAAGGAAAGTAAAATGAAAAATTCTCTATTTTCGTACTGCCATTTGACAATACGACAAGCCCATGATGCTCTTACATCCTTGGTGGTCCAAGTGACTCAAAAGTGGCTCTAATAAACAATTTATATCTTCAAGACTCTTACCTCGATCAGTCTGTTACTGCTGTATATCTCGTAACGTCGTTGTTTTACTTTTGGCTTACCGTTTGAAAATTTGCAATTTCGAAAAGTTCTCAGCTTTGAAGCATTTTCACCGCCTGTTTAACGTTACGCACATTTTCATATCCAATCATTATCATGTCACTGCTAACTCTTGGTAAACTTGAGCGTTTCGCTGCTGAATATTAAAGAATACCAATATTGTATTTAGACGTTGATATCTTCGAAGTCCAACTTGAGAGTTTAAACAAGATTTGCGTAACTGCCGACAATAATATCTTTTTTTTAATGCAAGCAATTTAACAGGTCCGAAGAAATCGTCGATTGCAGTCATCACGATTACTGCATCAATTGATAAAACTCCTGTTGATATCAAAATTCTTCACAAGGAAACTGTGTGTGCTACAAATTCTTTTTAAAAAATTAGTATTTTAATTGTTTGTTAAACGTAGCTAAAGCAGAAATTTGGAACGTAAATTTTTAGTGCTGCAATTTTTAACGGACAAGAAAATTGGTATTCTTCAAAATTCGTAGTGAACTGCTCACGTGGTCGCTCTAATATTCTAGAGCGGCTTACCAGTGTGACCCTTCAAATCCAATCTGTCCTTGAAAAACGAAAAGTCCCAGAAATGTGAAAATACGTCGGCAGGTATCCGTTGATCTGAACGTGCGTGAATACTGCACAATGTGCGACCTCAACTTCTACGGTACGCTGTTGAGTCACAGAAAGAGCGACAAGCATCAGCAGCTCAAGACTTTCCTTCATCCCCGTTGCTTTCCGTGCATGAAAGAATTCCCTTCGAGAATCGAGTACGACGAGCATTGTTTAACACCCGGTCACATGAAGAGCAACGCTCAGAGCGAGGAGCAACGAAAGAACAAAAAGAAAGGTAGCGCCCGTAACTCGTATGGCAGTTTGTTGGTTTTCACGTCTTCCAAATCGAAATAACTCCTAATATTGGAAAGAAAAAGATCGATTACCAAAATAATCAAATTTCAGACAAATTGGCGAAAGGCGAATCCGAAGTACGCAGTGCGGAGGACGAGGAGAAGGACTGCGGTCCTGAAGCGAAGACCACCGATAAGGAGGAAGAATTGCCCGAGAATACGGAGTACATAACCGATTTTACAGAGGACATGACACTCTCGAATTATCGCGTACCATCGCTCAAGCATTGTCGCCAAAATCAATTACCCGTTGGTGTGTACATTCACTGAACATTTATTTAGACGAGCATTTTAACGAAAATCAATTTTGGTCCTTTGATCTTTTCACTTTAGTGTTTTAAAAAAATTGCGAATATAAATAAGCGGCCAAAAATGTATAGGCAATAATTTTTGTCGGTTTTTAGTCAATTATTTTAAACGTTAAATATTAGCCGGTAAAACACTGGGGTTTTATTTTTAATTTAATATCCAACATAATTTTGAGTATTGGAGATTACTTTTGATATCCGCACATACTTGGAGTTATATAGAGATGTGAAATTTGTCTACAGGTAAATCCATGGTGAAAGAAGTACAGGGCTGGCACTGTGAAAAGTGTCGCCGTTTTATGCTGAACGAAACTGACATGGCCGCGCATCTCCGTAGCGTGACGCATTATAGAAACTTCGTACAAGAATTTAAGGCTCTAACGGCGTCCGCGGCGGAAGCTGCGACAGAGAAGTCATCGGAGGAAACTGTGAGTGATCGTTACGCTAATCGCTGATATAAAATAAAAAATCATTCGAAAATTCGTTGATAATTGAAAAAAATGATTTTCCGTTCAGCCGATCGTGAAGGAAGAGGAAGTTAAGGAGGACGAGGACGATGACTACGAGGGTGATTGGAAACGTCGCAAAGTCGATCATTTCAAGGAGGAAGAGGACGAACCGATGAAGGAGGACTGTTCGGAAACGGCGAACGATGCGTCAGCAGTCGCATCGCAGAAGAAAGTCGACGGCGAGGACAAGTACGACCCGCTCGAGGCCGACGCCGAATCCGAGGATGAGAACGACGAGAACGCCGATAAAACGGTCGCTGACGCGGAAACTGTGAAGGTCGATGATGGCAGGAGTAGTCCAGACAAGGGTACATCGGTGGACAAGATGTGGGCTGATATCGATAACGATAACGATCCGGAAATCGGTAATCTCATAGACGACGATTTCGACGAGAGGGAGGAAGCAAGGGAAGAACCTACGCAAACTCCGCAACCCGAACCCGTGAAAGAAGTGGAAGTTCCGGCGACACCGGAAATCGCGCCGGTCGTTGAAAAGACATCAACGCCACCGGTTAAATCGCCGGTACCGGCTACGCCAACCAACACTCCAATCGTCACTCCAACCATCACTCCGACCATCACTCCGGCCATCACGCCGACCATCACGCCGACCATCACTCCGACCATCACTCCGACCATCACTCCGACCACCACTCCGACCACCGTATCGACACCAGTCATTGCCATCACCCCAATCACTTCCACGAACACCAATTCTTCCGTGAACAATACACCTCAGCTGAAGACACCTCGCGGTCGAGGGTACGGACGCGGTCGCGGTGCACAACGCGCGCGTAGATCACGACGATAAATAAAAAGTAACAAAAAAAACTGAATACGATTAAAAATCAATTTGTAATTTTACGATTCGTCGAGGAATAATCATGATTGACTGGTTTCGAGATAATCGCGGAGTTGTGAAGGGCAAACTGAGAGGACGTTGGTCTTCGTGTACATCGCGAATCTCATGATTGTCAAATACTCGCACTTCACATTTAAAACCATGAGACTTCTATCCATATCTCAACTTTTGTCGGAAAAAATGTTTTTTTTTTTTTAATATCTTTTGTGACGACGTCAATTCCGCGTGACGAATCAATGCGAGTCGCACTTTGTGTACGAAGAAATAGTAAAACGCGTGTAAACGATACACCCGAATAAATATTTAAACACGGTTTATCAGCCATCTGATAATCTTCGACATTTTCATCGTAAACTATGCCAGCGAGAGAAAGAAGGAAAAAATAACGAATCAATTTTGTTATTGGCCGATTGTACAAGCGTGCGTGTGTATTTGTGTGTGTATGTATTGTATGTGTGCATACGCGAGTAATCCATGAAACATTGTAGACTAAGATTTTCATTCCAGTAAACGAAAACACGAAGTTGTAAAGAAAATGTTTTATTTTTTTCTCTCGCATTCTCTCTCCATTTATATGTAATGATCAATAAAACTGGTATGGCGAACGTACCGAGATGAGGCAACCTGTTTGCTTTTTTTTAATCGAGCAACAAATGAGTTTGGAGAAACTCGTCCACAGAATCTGTGTTCCACTTGTGGATATCCAATTTGTCTTGGAGCTTGTTGTCCTCGTCGTACAATTTTATTATTGGATCCAGTCCTCGGACGTACTTGATCTGGAGATTTTTGTACTTTGTGCGCTTCTCGCTCTTTATGAAAGCTGCAAAACGTATCATGGCTTGAGACAGAAGCTTCGACAAGAATATACCAGGTTATGCGTGAAATTTACCTTGAATCTGCGGGTACGCTGGAAATTTGCAGGTGCAAACTTCTAACACAGCTTTCGGATAGCGTTTATGGCCAACTGCATCATCATCGTCCTTTGTACAGCACGTCCGACACTTATCGCTGCATAGAAATTTTATTCATTTTGTGTAAGATTGAGCTTCGACCAACTCGGGCGTTTCAAGGATGAATATTCCGTTTCTAAGTTGAAGTTTGCATAGTTAAAATGCGACGAAAATTCGTATTTTTTTTCATTTGAAAGATTTGCAATTCATTTTAGCTGTAAAAATCGTTGTGTGTTTCTACACAGCTTCATAAAAAATTTTAAAATTCTTAAATAACTTATTTTATTTCCTAAAAAACTGAAGCTCTGGTAAATTTGAAAGTCGTATTTTTATCAAACATGCGGAAGAAAAGACTCAGTATCCTATCCACCCGTGAAACGCTCGACCCTCGTCGTGTGCAAATTCCGTTGAATTCAGGATAACTAATTAGCGATTACTCACTGAATATCCTGCAAATCATAATCTTTCAGTTTCTCACACGTTGAGCATAACAAAGTGGCACTATTGAAACCGAGTAGTTTACAATCTTCCGTGGAATAATGGCACGTCGCTAGCACGATCTGTCAGCAAGCGAAGAGGTTATGGTCGAATTCAGAGCTCGTACTTTTTCGCAGCAAATGAAACTCACCATGCTGTTTAAAATGGCAACCCAGCACAGTCGCATTCCGCTCGAATTACTCATTTTATCGAATATAAACAAATAAATGCACTGTAAAGAGAGTAATAAAAAATCGATATCGCGATCTTCCAAGGATTGAACGTGTCTATTTCATTCCGGGGGACTTTGGCGATTGAATCTTCGTAACGTCAGGCGCATGTGCGAGTCTACCATCCTTTTTATTGGCTTACGCAACGAAGCCAGATGTGCATAGAAGGACAGTTCTTAAGGATTGTATGTGCCGATTCTGCTGGGGGCTGCCCCCATTGGTGGTTCTCAAGTAGCGGCGCTGACGGCGGTTTTCATTCTCGCTCTCGCTTTCTCTCGTTGGGAGAATGATGGCGTCCTGCTTACTCCTCTTATGCTTTGGGGCATAGTCGTGCCCTGCTTCCTCTTATAGGTATTGTAATACACAGGGTGGCCCACGACGGTATGTCATCCATGAAATGAGGGTTTGGGGGTGAAATTCTTAGTCGATTGATACAAGCATGTATAGTTCCCCGATCAACCCCTGAATTATTATTAATATTTCAACAAATCCACCATTACATTCGCCTTGAACTCTCCATTTCTAAGGAAAAATGTCAAAAAAATATTTTAGAAAGGTTTTTTCGATTTTCCCAGTCTAATTTTGTACTTTCGGCAAAAACTCGGACATATTCGTAATCAGCAGCAAATTTCCGATTAAATAGTCCCTTTTAATAGTATTAAAACGGAAAAAAAATTTTTTCCACTTCCCCGGCCACTTATCCAAAATCTCAAAAATCTTGAAATTTCAAAAGGTCGTAGGGTTAGCTTCTTATATGCTAGGAAGATTCATTGGGTTGATTTGGAAAAGGTTTTTGCCTAACTTAAATCATGGCGTTGGATTCGTATCGATATCTCTTATAGTTTTCCCGGAAAGTTCACGTGAAAAATCGGAAAAAAAGAGGCAAAGGGGTATGTATGGAAAAATTTGCAAAAATTGATAGTCCAACTTTGAAATTCTGCCAAAAATCGAAAAATCATCAGATTTTAATGATTAAAAAAGCATTTTGAAGTGAAAATCATAATAAAGAGATCGAGCACAAAGTGGGCTACCAAATCCTAAAGGGAAAAAAGTTATTCACGTTTTAGTGAAAAAACTTTTGTTCCCCAAAAATCGAAAAAAATTTTGATTTTTAATATTTTTTTTATTGGTCCATTTTTATGTAATTTCATCCCCTGAACACGAATCAACCATTTATTTCCCCTAAAACCCAAAATTTCGAGGAAAAAATGTAAAAAATATATTTGAGAAACGTTTTTTGCATTTTCCCAGTCTAATTGTGTACTTTTGGTAAAAACTCGGGCATATTCGTAATCAGCGGAAAATTTACGATCAAATACATAGTTTTAATATTTAAAAAACAGAAAAAAAAATTTTTTCATCCTCCCAGGCCACTTTTCCAGAATCTCGAAAATCACGATATTTCAAAAGGTTGTAGGATGACCTTCCCGTAGGCTATGGGGATTCAATGGGAGTGTTTGGAAAAGGTTTTTGCCTGACTTAGATAATGGCGTTGGATTCGTATCGATATCGCTAATAGTTTTTGCGGAAAGTCCAGGTGAAAAATCGGAAAAAAAGAGGCAAAGGGGTATGTATGGAAAAATTTGCAAAAATCGATGTTCCAAATTTGAAATTCTGCCAAAAATCGAAAAATCATCCGATTTTAATGATTAAAAAAGCATTTTGAAGAGAAAACCATAACGAAGAGATCGAGTGCAAAGTGGAGTGTCAATTCCCACAGGAAAAGAAGTTATCCATGATTTAGTGAAAAAACTTATTTCCCCCAAAAATAAAAAAAAATTTTGTATTTTTAATATTTTTTTTATTGGTCCAATTCGATGTAACTTTGTCCCCTGAACACAAATCTGCCATCAATTTCCCCCAAAACCCAAAATTTCCATGAAAAAATCATAAAAAACTTGCAAAAAGGTGCTTTCGACGGTGTTTTCGACGAAATTACGATTATATTCGAAATATTGATAATAATTCAGGGGTTGATCCGGGAACCATACATGCATGTATCATGTATGGTTCCCGGGAACCATACATGCATGTGTCATGCGACTCAGAATTTCACCTCCAACCCTCAATTTCTCGGATGACGTTCCGTTGTGGGACACCCTGTATATCTTGTATCAACGATTCGTAAAAAAAAGCCGATAACTCAAAGTGGCAGGGGCGCTAACTTTACGGCGGTCCTCTATATCAGCTGGTCGCTCGTGACGCCGCCAGGCGGCAGTTTTGCTCGCAGAATATTTGTCTTCAAGCCGTCCATAAGAATTGTTCTTCTATGTACGTCTGACTTCGTTGGCTTACGAAGCGTAAATCCACCAATGAAAAGTTACTTCCAAAAGACGTATCGTAGCAATTGGGGGATGACACGCTGCGTTTCACGTATGCCTTAGAACGAATAGTGTGGAGTCTGGATTTTTTAAATTTATATCTCACCTACACGGGGCGGTAGTTATTCCGTGACAATAGTTTTGTCACAGAAGAGACGGAACTTAATAATTGCTCCATTCGTTTTAGAGACACTTTTTTTTACATCTTCCGTGGAGGCATTCGACAACATTGATGAATCGCGCTGAACCACACTTTCGGATAAGAACGAAGCGTTGCCACACTATGCGCCCCGTAACGATTCGGGGTATAAATAAATAGGAGGGCTGCGTTGTTTTTTTTTTAAAAAACTGTAATTATTATTGATCGTAATTATATGATTATTGACAATGACGCGGCTATGTGCACATTAAAACACCTTACCTTTATCTTACAAGACCAGCTTTTCTTGTATACACTATATACAATTGTCTAGATATCGTGTAATTCTTATTATCTATAATATATATATGTATATAATGATAATTGATAATAATTGTAATAATAATAATAATATTAATAAATTTATCTATATGTCAATAATCGTACGAACCGCCGTTGCCATCGAATAGTCCTTCGTCCTTACGACTATCCTCGTATCTACGCGATATTTACTCGATAATTAAACAAAGATCAACGAACAAAAAACTTCCTCGCTCGAATTCTGTACAACGTGGTAGGCTCTTGAACTTCCGTCTTTGAGCGTTATAGGCTTTTGAATTCCGTCACTGGCGTGTGTGAATTTTTATGTACATTTTTCAACGTAGACTGGCGTCCGCAGCCACGAAACTAGATGGGTGTTCATGTCTTGCTCGATTTTTCTTTTCTTCCTTAACAAAAACAAACAAGTTCGAGACGAGCACACAGAGTGCACTAACGTCCGAAAAACGGTTGGAAATTCGTACAATTCAAGATGCGATTTATCGTGGCGAACGATTGAGGTTCGTTTCGACAAATTTCCACGTTTTTGCTAAGCATCTAGCGGTTGCTGCGGTCTGGTATACATTAATTTTCATGTTTTTATTTTATCTCGAAAATATGGTATCCAGAGCTATCTCTCTCTAAGATCACTATCGTAGTATGTACAAAGCTACAAATGACTTCTCCTCGAGCGCACCGTTCATCCAGGCTCGAAATTGTTTTCAAGTATCGTAATCGTCGTTTCGTCACGGGGATTGGCAATCGGATTGATGCGAACAAAGAAAACAATAGAATTAAACGGAAGTCGCGTGTGTGTTTAATAGCATGGTCACTCGTTTCTTTTTAAAATCGTCTGTGTCTTGTTTTCTCCTTCTCGCGATACAACGGAAACTGGAATTTGCGTGTGTGGCGTTTCTTATTCTCGACGAAGATTTTCTTTTCTTTTCGCTGTCACCTCGCGGTTGATCCAAAATGCCAATGGATTTTGTGTGTGTGTGTGTATGTGTGTGTGCAGGGTGTAGTGGATTTTCTATATGTACGTACGTATGTGTTTATAATCATCGAACTTGAATAAATTGGCCTAGGCACTACGCGTGATAATATTGTGTGTGGGCTTTGATATTCATGCCAGGAAATTTACAATCGTACGGTACTAATGTTTATTTTTTATAATTATTTTTTTTTTTTTGATCGAATTATTATTGCCATCGGGATTCACTGAGCGCGAGTCCCACTTAAAGGCGCTATATGGGCACGGAATGGAAATGAATTTCGAATATGGCGTCTACAATTGACTTGCTCCTTCGACCATATGTATACACACAGGCAAGGTGTTTCTTGATCGACCTACCCGAATATCCAACGGTTGATACGCAATTATGACCAAAGTCGAGACGGAATCATGTTTTTTTTTTTTTTTTTTAAGCCTAGATTCACCTTCGCACGACCCGTTTAGGTTAATAGAAAGTCACCGGGGTAACGTTCCGATACTTTTTGGAAACATAATTTGGTGTCTTAATTATCCGCGACGATACTCGAGTGTATCAATCTTTGAAACACCCTGTACAATAAAATGAATCGGTAAAAAAGAAATACCGCCACATTCCGATAAATGATTCCAGAAACAAAATAAGAAACTGACGAATATTCCGAAACTCTGACGGGACTCAGATCCCCGTTTCTATCCTTCTCCGCTTGAGCGCCACTTGGTGGCGTTTTTACGCTTCTTGTGTAAACTTCGCGTGCACGTCAAATATTTCGTACTCGTGAACGTAACGAATCACATTTCCAACTATAAAAGTTTATTTTCTTCTTTAAACGCGTCGAAACCCGCACACACGCGCACACATACGCACGCGCACACGCATACACGCACGCGTACACACATACATCTACACATTCGACATTTTCCAAACTCTTTCCGAACACACACACACACTCTCGCGCGATTGACTCGCAGAACTCGTGGATTGACACAGGCGTTGTTTCAATTTCAATGAATAATAATCATCAATACCCAGTGCGATTCGCAATTGTCCGAGCTCCCTTTGTCCCCGTGCATCGCGACATCGCCAGCGAAACACTCTGTTTTCAAACGTTCGACAATAATCGGCCGAGATTCTCGCGGGCAAAGTCCAACTGGCTAAACAGCAGTGCGCCCAACGTACGAGCCGGACCCACTTCGAAACCACCTTTCGACGAGTGTTTTTTTTTCTCGCCGAACATTTTTGTTTGTTTACCTCAAAGCTGACGCGGCCGAAAACTTGCTTTCCAAATCGATAGTACGGCAATAATAACTTATTATTTCATATCCGAAGAAAATCCCACGTTTTTGCTCAGTCTCGATTCTTGAATGTAAACATCTCGGCCTGTACGATTGTCCCACATCCAAACAAAGCATTTCGATCGTAACGACACAGGTTATGTCCTCAAGTGAAGAGAACTCGAATAATTGTGAATCTTTCTGTATACATGTCTATATATATTTATATATTTTTCATGATTTTTTTTAATTAAAATTTTTGCTTCGTTATAACTAGCGTTTAAAAATCACGTTTCGAAGCGGTGATTTATGAAGTATATTTTGTACAAGGATGTCTATATATATTCATATATATTCAAACTTATGGCTCCTGCTAGGGTCTCAATTGTTACTTTGAGCAGATTTATTTGTTCTTTTTTTAACTTCTCTCTTTTCTTTCAAATTTTATATAAGAGCATATCCGTGTGTAGCACACGTGGGCTCTAATGTTGCATGACACGCGCACGCGCAAACGCATGTGAATACCAGTGAGTTTGTGATATTACAGCATCATTCCGTTTCTTTCTCGTAAATTTTATTAAACATCTTTTCGCTTTGTGTTTCATTTTCCTGCGTAGCGCGGGGCCGCGCGCTGGTATAGTACTTTGTTTTTTTTTACAATAATAAATCGAGGACGCAGATCGCGACGAAAGAGGGCCTCATGTACAAGACACATCGATGCGGCGCTACTGACGAGATCGGAACAAGTGAATAATAATCATAAGAATAAAACAAACGAAAAAATAGAGGAGGCTAGGATTGTATGTGTACGTCCGTGATAGGAATAATGATTTTCTCTTTTGTTATCTTCTTTTGTTTACACAAATGACGTTTCTAATAAATTAACATAAAAAAATAATGGTAATTTTTTGCTAGTTAAAAATTCTCTTTTGCACAAATATATAAGTATCGAGTGTACTCGCTCGCGTGTTAACAAACGAGTACACATTTTTTAATATATATATATTTTATGTATAAAAAATAATAATATTAATAAACAGAAAAAAGACTTCATGTATTTGCACTGAGTATGCCCGATATCTATATATATCGCGTGCCAGTCACGTGACCTGTCGTTCGGCGCGTTTCCACGAGTTGATCTCTCCAGCGAGAGAGAGAGAGAAAGAGAGTCGAGCGTTTTCTTCGAAATACGAAAGACATAAAAATTGTTACAAAAAAAAAAAAAAAAAAAAAAAAGAAAAAGGGAGAAATGAAAAACAAGAATTAACAAAACATTCGCGACCGCGTCGAATCGTGAGCTATCTCAAGAACGCCCCTCGTGTCTCGATATCTTTTAGTTCTCCTCTTTTCCGCCCAATTATTTTCTTTAATCCCATAGTACTTTAGCGACCGAAGCGATACGGAAAGTGTCTCTGTGTTAACAAAAAAAAAAGCAAAAAAAGAATCCAAAAACAAATGACCGAACAAAATCCCGAGATGAGAGCATAGAAAAAAAAATGGATCGGACGAGCTGGTCTTAGAGGACTCTGGGACGTAGAAGGCGCTAAAGAACGGGACTACGGAGGACGTCTCATAACCAACGAACAAAAAGATAGCTTTCACGTTCCGGCCTATAAACTCCTCACATCTGGAAATGCACGTGCTATATAACATTACGGTGAATTTGTTTCTTTCACGTTTCTTCGCGTGTGTTTTTCATTTTCTTTCTTCATTCACGGGGGCACTTTGTGACATTTCACTTAACCCTTTCAGATCAATTTATACATATACATCAAAGTTAATAATTTATATTACACGGATAAAAGTAAACATTTCTAAATGAGTCCTTCTCGATCATCGAATTGTTATCGTACATACAACGTGATATATCAATAATAATGTATTTACATTTCGCGTGAGAGGGTGAGAGATAGACCTCTCTCTCTCTCCATCTCTCTCTCTCTCTATATATATACGTAGAGAGAGAAAGAAAGAGAGGGGGGGAGAGGGAGGTTGGGAGACAGAGAGATAATGTGTATGTGTTTGTGTGTGTGCGCGCGCGCGCGCGCGTGTTTGTGTCTGTGTGTGTGATACGTATATATGAATATATAAATCGCTATTTGTTTAAGTCTATCAAGTAAATAACCATTAGTTACTGTATTTATACAATTATCATTAATTATCACCTAACTTGGCATCCTTGTGGGAGCGGTGCAGGCGGACAGCCTGGTGTATTGTGTGTAGTCGATTGTTTCAGGATAGCTATTTTGTCCTCTTTGGAAGATTTATTGTCCGATTTGTTGTCGGACGTGGTGTCAGTCCTGGGCACCGTCGTCGTCGTCGTCGTCGTCGTCGTCGTCGTCGTCATCGTCGTCGTCGTCGTCATCGTCGTCGTCGTTGTCGTCGTCGTCGTCGTCATCATCGTCGTCGTCGTCGTCGGCGTCGTCGTCGGCGTCGTCGTCGATGTCGCGATCGACGAAGGATTACTAGTCGTCTGGTTTCCGGTTGTGAGGATGTGCGAAGACGAGCTCGTTGGATCGATTATTCTCCCCTCATCAAGATTGATCTCCGAATCGAGAGAATTCGCGATCGTGGTAGCACAGCCGTCGTCACTCGCACTACTAGCCACCGGTGGTTTAAGTTCGTAGCCCTCCTGACATCTCGTTAATTTTAATCTTATAGGAGTGACCTTGGAAGATCTGACGTTTCTGAGGCTCGCCGCAACGCTGGTATTCGAGGCTTGTTGCTTCCTGGGCTCTTTCGTCGTCGTTTTGGATGTACTCGTGTTGACGTTTGTCTCGTTGTCACGAGAGGACCCGTCGGTACTCGTCGTCGCGCTCTCGGTGACTATTTGTCCTACCCGTGATTCAGCGGATTCACGATTGTCCGTTCTCTTCCTTGTTTCGTTGAAAGACTCGTTGTTGGGATCGTTGCTGTTAGCAGTGTTTGGTTTTCCCAAACGTATGATCAATTTGGTGGTCGCGGCGTCACCCCCGTCCAATATCTGTACTCTGCCCTCTTTGTTTTTGTTCGATTGTCTCTTTTTCCGCTTGCTGTTCTTGTCCTTCTTGCTCTTGTTGGGTTTACTTTTTTCGTCGTTGTCGAAACCGGCCATTATCATTCTACGGAATTTCATGCTTTCGCGTTTGAGCTCTTCGATGCTCGGTTTGCTCTGGATACTGGTCAGACGTTTTTTCGGTGGCCTTATTCGACTCCGGTCGTCCTGCACGCTGCTCATCTCTTGACCGATTATACTATTGCCTATTTTGATCTTGAGCTTAGGTGGAGCTGAACCGTAACCGGAAGTACCGCCGATGCCGATCGCACTCGCGGCGCCACCAGCGCTCATCGTAATTCCGGTTGCGCCGGTGGCGCTGTTCGCTAACGAAGGTGGGGCCGGTCTCGCTTGACGTCCTCGTCTTCGATCAACGTTCCCACCAACGACGGTCCCGCTTCTTCTTCGCTCACCGGTAACGTCCTCGTCCTGGCCCGTGTCCATGAAACAGCCTCGTTCCTTTCGACGTTTCTTTTCCATGTTCGCGTCTACTACAGCTTTGTAATCCTCTCGGGTTGGTATACTCGTCATCGAGGCGACCGCTTTCGGTATCGTTATGACGGTACGGTTCAACGGTGGAATCGTTATCGGCGCTGTTATCACGTTACCGTAAGTAGGATCATCCGTGTTCATGTCCTGGGAGCAATACTGCCTGAGCAATTCCTTTTTCCTCATCCGACGTAGATTCGAAGTGCCGGAAGCGCTGGTGGCGGTTGGCGTTACGACGACCGGAGCTTGCTGAGCCAAGGGCGGTACCGAGGAAGCTGGAACGTAATTCGCGTCCATCACCGGTCCCTTTATCTTGACTTTTAACTGATTTCGGGAATCCGTTAACGAGACTTTTGTCGCTTCGACCACAGAACTGGGCAGAGCCAATTCGAGAACGGGGTTGCAGGTCTCGTTTACTCTGACGCAAACGTCCGAGTACGATTTGCTCGCGATCAAAGCCGAGTGCAAGCTCAGCTCTTTCTCGAGGTCCTCGTCGATGTCCGGTATCGATGGATCAGCGTTTACACCGCCGAAAGAATTCAACAGATGATTCGTGTACGAGGGAGGATGGAGCGAGGAGGTTTGAGCTTCGACCGTCGAGTTGTACGTTCTCATATCGACCGGACCTGGTAGAAGCGGCATTACCGTGTCGGTGAAGGATTGGCCAGCGTTCGCGACCGTTTCGGTAACGCTCGTCGCGTCTCGCACCTCCGGTGATCCGATACTTTTCTCGTCGGTGTATTTCTTGTGAACAGCCGCGGGACTCGAGAGCCTCGATTGTATCGCGTCCTTGGACGAGGCGTCGCGCTTCTCCCCGACCTCGGTCGACTTCTTGCGTTCCCGCATCGTTCGGAGATCGGCGATGTTCGCTTCGTTGGTGGAATCCTCGTCGGAATCGAAATCGTACACGGTCCCGATGAGCTTGTTCTGGATCGAGTCGTCGAGGTGCATAGCGTTTGACAGAGGTGGCAAAATCGCGTGAGCGACGTTCTGGTTGTTCCGACCCCGTCCTCGACCGCGACCTCGACCGCGTCCCCGTCCAGCTTGCTGCGAGCTTTTGGCTCCACGACCGCGCGACCTAGAGTTCGGCACGCTTTTCGGTGTTTCCTGGCGGGGCGACTTACCGGGTGATTTTCCTTGCAGGGATGTAACTCGGGTCGACGTCCGGGTCGGTTTAGACGGCGATTTCTTGCCCGGCTGGGACACGGAGTGCATCGCCGTCGCGGGAGTACCGATCGTCGATTTTCCTTCACTACCGATCGATATCGGGATATTCTCGTCCACCGTTGCGCAGTTCTCGCTTATCCGAGTTTCCGTAATCGCGTTGTTGCCATACGGGATGTCCAGAGGCTGATTGTTCGAACTGTGACTCGGCAAGTCTTGAGTTACTTGCCGCTGGTCCGATTCCGTCGTCATGGTGGACTGGGGCGGTGGCGTTGGGATTTTCGTTGGTGATACGATGGCAGCGGTGAGCGCCATGTTGTGAGACGACGAGGTGAACGCCGCGGTGCACGGGGAGGCTTGCATGTTCAGCGAATCCTCCAGAGGCTTGCTCACGTGTTGCATCAAGCCTTGAGAGGTTGGGAACGGCGCGCCGAAGACGTTGGGCGGAAACATGGCTGTGCCGGGGGACGGATAGGGCAACGGTGCTGTGCAGGATTGCGGAGGGAAGAGCGAGACTGGTCCAGCGTACGAGGTAGTCTCGGTGTAAGAGTGATAAGGACCACCGGCTTCCATGGTGCACGGTTGAAACGGTATCGTCGGTTGAATGTTTTTGTAGGGTGGCATAACGGCGTGTTGTTCCTCGTTCGACGAAGCCGACGTTATCGACGAGGACGTTGATCGTCGCGAAGGCAATACCTGAGATTCGGCCCATCTGGTGTCCTGCCGCGAATTCGTAACGTCGTACGGCGATCCCGCGGCTTGATAATCCTGCCGCAATTCGGAGACGTCGTCCTTGTCGAGTTGTCGATCGATCTGATTCGCGTTGTGCTCGTTCTCGGCGGCTGCTGCTGCCACAGCTGCCAATCCCATGAAGTGACGGTTCATCATCTCCATTGGCTGCATATCTTCCACCATTTGGCTCGACATGTTCGCCACTTGCTGCTGATCCAACATCGGGATCGGTTGCACTCGAGACTCGTGAGGATCGAGATGTTGCATCGGTCGAATCATCACGTGCTGCTGATGCTGCTGTCCCTGATGATGGCGTTGCTGCTGCTGTTGCTGCTGCTGCTGCTGCTGCTGCTGCTGCTGTTGCTGCTGCTGCTGCTGCTGCTGATGATGATGATGATGGTGATGATGATGGTGTTGCTGCTGCTGTTGCTGATGCATCGCCTGATACTGATCTTGGAGAGTGAGGCTGAGCTGAGCGTGAACGAGAGCCTCGGCGTTGCTACCGGCTATAACGGCAGCTATGTCGTTCGGGAACGCGTGACTGGCGTAACGATGATTCTGGCTCTCGATTAGTTGATTCAACTGGACGTCGCTCGGATTGAAATTTTCCATCGTGCTCGGCGGCACCCAACGCTCATCCGCCTCCGCTCTGTCCAACTTTGCTCTTTCCGCGATCGTAACTTTACCCGAATCGAGATCTTCGCTGCTGTAAGGAACGTAACTCTCGCTGTTGTTCGAGTAACACGTTTTACGCTCATCGTCGATCGCGCGAGACTTGGCGTTTTCTTCCTCGCGTATCGTCGCAACTTCCGGTGATGTTCTATCCGTCGCCGCGATTTCTGGCGACCGTTTGTTCTCCTCCTCTTTTTCGACGCTTTCGATAACCGAAGTTTTCTCGGGCGTGGTAACAACGATCGGTGGTATTTCCTCCTTTTTTATATCATCCTCAACCGTCGTGATTGTTGGCTCGAGCTCGAATTGTCCGGAATTCGATTTCTTGGATAGTTCCATCCGCAATTTTTCGACGAGATGAAGGGTCTCGCGGGCACTGTCCTCCTTCGAGTCCTCCTTGAACCAGAGTTCGTTGTTGAAGGAGAAAGAGAGAGGAGCCGCGCGTTCTTCCGCGTCGCGATGGATACCGAAACCGTCCACGTTCACCATATCATCCGTCAGGATATCTTGATCGAAATCAAACAATTCCGAGACGCTTGGATCTTTGCTACCGTGTTGGGGCGAGAATATCGACCGATTGAGAGACTTCCGACGTTTCGCGTTTAATTCCTTGGTTTCTAAATTATCGTTGGTCGCTGGTGCCGAGGGAGTCGTCGACGTCGCAGTTGTCAGCGTCGTCGTCGTCGTCGTCGTTGTCGTCGTCGGGGTTGTCAGGACTTTCGTCGTCGAAGCGACAGCCGCGATAGTTCTTTCGGGCAAAGGTTTCGTAAAAGCGTTGCCCTCGTCGACGTTACCAACGTCGTGGGTGGGACTTTCAACGTTATCCTCGGGAGGTTTCTCCACCACGTTTATCACTGGAGGTTGTTCGACCTTCTTCTCTTCCGTTTTGCGTCTGCGTTCGCTCGTTTTCGCGTAATCGCTCGACGGGACTTCGATTTTCGAATCGTCCACGGGGAACGCCGGATGTTGCTTCGTCCCGACGATCTTCGTCTCGATGGGATTTTCAAGGGGAATTATTTCGGGCTTCTCGTTCCTGGTATCGTTCCATCGCTCGTCAGGAATCCACGTGCGATCATCCTTCTTTATCGCCTCGTCGTTTTTGCTGGATTGCGTCTTCATCGGAGCAACTTCGCGACTCGTTTCGTTCGCAGGGCTTCTCAAAGTGGCGGGTAGGTTAGTCGTCGTCTCATCGTTCTCAGGTTTCGCGTCGATCGATTTCGCTCTTGATAATTTGTCGAGATGTTCTCGTTTCTCGAGCAACTTGTCGAGGCCGCGGGACGATTTTTTTGGGCTGTCGCGCTCGGCGCGTCGCTGCTTCATCTCCTCCTCGAGAGTATTTATGGTATTCTTGTTCGTGCTCTTTTTCGTCTTTTTGTCCTCGACCCGTGGTGACTCTTGCCTGGTAGACGACGTTGTTGTTGTTGTCGTCGTTGTCGCCACCGTAGCAGTCGTCGTTGGCGTCGGCGGTGTCGGTGGCGTCGTCGTCGTCGTCGTTGTCGTCGTCGTCGTAGTCATCATCGTCGTTATCGGCACCGTTGACGACGCTGTCGTAACGGACGAATTCTCGGACGTAACTTTAACGCGATCGCCATCTTCCGAATGCTCCTTCTCTCTCGCCTTTTCGTTCAGCCGCTTCTCCACTTTCTTGAGCGCAGACACATTTTTGCTGTTTCTCTCATCCTTCTGCGGGGCTTCAGTCGATTTTCGTTTTCTGACTTCGGGCTTCCCGCGCGTGGCTTGGCCTTCCTCCTTACTTTTTGGCCCAGACTGCTGATGGTGCTGTTGTTGTTGTTGTTGTTGTTGTTGCTGCTGCTGTTGTTGTTGTTTGATACCGGCGGATGGCTTTTTGCCTGATTTTCCCCCAGGTAAACTTCGTGACCCATCATTATCTCGAGGCCTACCGAGCACACTTTGCTCAGTGGATTTTTCTTTTCGCATGTGTACCAATACCCATTTCTTGCACTGCTCGGCGTTACGGTTGTCACCATCTTTTTTGCCACTGGATGACGACGATGACGACGATGACTGAGACCAGGATGATGGTGATGAGGACTGTTGCTTTCGCAGTTGTTGCTTTTGTGATTGTTGCTGCTGCTGTTGTTGTTGTTGTTGTTGTGTCGAATGTTCGGTCTTAACGACGGCTCCACCTGATTCTTCTCTCTCAAGAGTCGGCGGCTGAAACTCAAGTCCATGCCGCCCGTCGGAAGTTTTAAGCTTCTTATCGGGCAGCTTCTTGAGTTTCCGCCCGGACGCCGTTGCCGACGTTGCCGTTGTCGTTGCCGTTGTCGTCGCTGTGGTTGTCGTTGCGGTCGTTGTAGCAGTGCTAATACTCATCGTCATCATCGTCGTCGTTGTCGTCGTGACCGCTGGCGTTGTCGTTGTTTTTCTCGTCGAATCCTCGTTCTCGCTCGTCGTCCCGGTAATCCCGACTGTTCTATTGATCGGTCGTTTCTTCGTCTTCTTCCTTATTCTCTTCGAGCGATTGCTGGTGTCGCTTTCGGACGAGGTCGTCGATGATACGGAGGTTTGTTCTTTCTTGACGGGCGAGGATGGACGACGGGGTGCGGTCGTCGCGCTCTTGTTGTCATCCTCGGAATCGCTACTGCTCTCGGTGGTGACGCTGCTCCAACTACTGCTACTCGTATCGCTGTTGCTCGTCGAGGCCGACTGCAATTTGTTATCCGATTTTTTTGTTTGTTTCGGTGACATTTCTTCCTTTTTCGGTGAGGTTTCGTCCTTTTTGACCTTCCTGACTTCCGGTGTTTCCTTCTTCGTTTTAACGTCCAGCAGAGGCTCGGATTCGATTGGTTGCTGGAGCGTTTTATTCCCGAGACCGCTCTTTATGTGTTCCGCGGCTTTTTTCGCGGCTTGCCTCTGCGGCACGTACGCCAAAATCTCGGAACCGTCACCGAATTCCTTATCGAAGTCGTATATGTCGTTGTTCTTAGGATCCTTGGAGGTTGACTTGCCCTCTTTTTGTTGTTTCTTGATACGTTCCTTGGTAACCTTGGGCTTGGCGGGATCTTCGGCCGGTGGTGACTTAACCAGTTCCGTTGGTTGCTGCTGAGGCGCTTGCTGCTCGAGAGGAACAACAGTAGCGATAACTTCTTTCTTGTTCTGCGATCGTTGCATTATCTCCGAAGCTTTTTTCGCTGCTTGTCTCTGAGGTACTATCAGTGCCGACGGTATGTACTCTTTCTTCTTCGGGGCTTTCGCATTCTCCTTGTTGTTCGTACTTTCCGTTGTATTACTAGCGTTCGAGCCTCGACTCTGATGTTCCTTCATAGGATAACTCTTTTGCGAATTTTTCGCTATGTCACCAGCGGAAAATTGTTTAACGGATGCTTTGGTGATGAAGGGAGCGGTGTGGGAGGCCCCGTGATCCTGCGAATCGGAATCTGTGTCCGAATAAATGGCGGCGAGTACGGACGGTCCGAGACGCGAAGTTACGGTGTTCAGTGGCAACAATTCGTCGCTGTCGCTTCCCGTTCCACTACCCAATTCCTTCTCCATGTGTTGCAACGTTGTACGTGATCTCGCACTCCCAACTTCCGGTTTCGCCGTCTCCCCGCGCTGTGGTCGATCAGGCGCGCTAGATTTCTTCGTTTTTCGTCTCGCCGGTGCTTTTGACTTCGGTGATGTTATTTCCTCTTCGGTGCTCGAATCCGTATCGAATTTGACGATGGTGTTCTTTGATTTGCACTTTGCGCTTGGGGACACGTTCGTAGTAGCGGTACTCGAAACAGATATCGTCGCCGTCGTCGTCGTCGTCATCGTCGTCGTCGTCGTCGTCATCATAATCGTCGTCGATGTCGTCGTCGTCGCCACTGGCGAGGACGATGACGTCGAAATACCACTCGTCTGAGTCGTCGACATCGTCGATTGCGTCGTCGTTGGGCCGCATGATGATTTGATCGTCGGCTTCGCCGTGTCCGTTTCGCTGCTGCTCAACGATGAGATGTCGCTACCGTACAATCCTTTCCTTCTAACGGTACCGTTGAAGTAAAGCTTTTTACTCGACGCCCCGTTGAAATCAGTGGTCGACGCTTTCTTCTCGTCGCTCGACAATGGCGAGGGTGATTTAATGCCCGCTATCCGCGCAACGATCGTCTCGAAGTCACGAGTGTGATCCTCCGCGTCCGGATGCGAGTACAAACGATCGTAGATCGATGGACCGTGATTCGCCTCCGCAACAGCAGCCGCAGCTATCGCCGGCAACGTACCGCAAGCCAATACCGCCGTTTGCTTGTGAAACGTTTGCTCCCGAAAACGCAAATACGTGCGACACAATTTCTCCCTTCTACCGACCATGTAACAGAGATTTCGAACGCGCTCGAGATCCTGACGCAACTGGACGAACGTTCGCATCTTCTCCAGATCGGCAGCTTGACCCTGAGCACGCGCACCTGCTCCTGACAACTCGCCGCAACGGGGCGCCAAAAGGGGCTTGTTGTGACCCGCCTGAAAAGCACAATAATACGGTCTTGTTCAACATTTTTCAACGCCTTTAACATCGTGATAACACAAAATGAATAAATCAGTTTTTTCACGGATGGCTGTGTATTTTTTTTTTAACGGAGCATCGAACCGTGTAACAACCATAGGCACGGAGTATCGTCCTCTTATTTTACGTTAAAATATATCCGTCTTTCAGATATCTCGGTTTAAACGTCTCACATATCTCTTTTACTTCTCCTTAACACTCAAAAAAGAAACCAACCAAACTTCGCGATCACCCTCTGTAGCGTATTCCTACTCCTATCAAATCTTATTTTTGTCGAAATTCATGTTTTTCACATTTTAACGCATATCCATTAATTTTGTTTCAAGTACCGGGGCTTGAAGAACTTAAATATGACATTTAGTTTTTTAAATTAAATTTAAAAAAACCTTCCGTAAAAAGAAAATCCAGCCACCAATTTTTCTTCAGGACATGTACAAGATCGACGTAACCTCATGAATTTTTGAAATCTATTTTCTCATCCGCGTTTAAGTTTTTGATGAAAAAATCGTGCACTAGTATCAGTAGAATTCATATACGAAATAGATGATACTTTTACTTTACGATAACAAATGTTGTGATCGTTTAAAAATCGCGGATGAAAAATTTCGATGATCTCTTTTGCGCTCACGTGTAATGTGGCATTTCTCCTACATGCTTTTAATGATAATTTGTCACAAGCAAAGAAAAGAAGATACTCGTTACTCACCCGTCTCTTTAATTTCCAATAGTTGTAAATATACACAATACCGTCCGGTTCGACGTCCAATTTTTGAGACGTGATATCTTTGAGGCTGACGTGCTTGTCGAACTCCGCCTCGATTTCTTGTAACCTGAGATACCGTATGGAAGATTATACTTAGAAATAAGCTTAGACACGTAAATTCGTTTGTTGTTCGAATTCTAGTTGATTTGAATAAATATTCGTCAACCGAAGGAAAAATGTTCTTACTTAGCTGCGCGCGCTTGATTCTTCTCCTCAGACGTCATGTCCTTGCGTTTCCGTCGCCTGGACTCGCCATCCTCGGAATCCGAACCGCCTTTGCTCGAACTACCACCGACGGCTCCTCCCACACCGACCTTGTCTTTCGTGTTGGTTCTACTGTGCTTTTGACAGTACGACTGTTAACACGAATAAATTCAATAATTATCGGCGATTCAAATTTATTGACCAACTCGGCGAGACCTCTTTCTGTTTCGAAATATTATATTGTTTTTTTCTTCCCATTGTTAAGTTACGTTTACTTTGTTTCCAATTAATCTAAGTATAATATTATTATAATAATATTCATATCGTATTGCATAATTATAAATTAGCAATTATTTAATCATTTATGTATTAAAACTTTTATTTGAGATGTCCGATCTACCTGAGCTGAACTTTCGTAAATCTAAAAGTTCAAACTATATTCAATGGAGTGAAATATTTATAAGAGTTCCAAATAAAAGGATTATCTTTTTCGTGTAGTCCTTGAAATATTCCTATTTGTAAGGCTTATAAATCTTTCATTTGTTTGTTTGGGGTGACTTTCAACTTTTGCATTTCCAATCTAAATATTGATACAACCCGCACATAAGAAAGTGGTTTCCTAAGTTTTTAAATATAATTTCAATATAAAAAAGTTTACTTTGTTATCAAATGAAATATCATTATTATTAAATTTTATTATAAAGACTAATTTCAAATATAACCTTTTAAGTTTACTTATCTGTTATTCTTATAAATCTTTGATCTGTTTCACGTTTGTTACCAAGACACACGAAAGATACTAATCAATGAATCAATCTCTGTCTTCATGACAAGAAAAAAACGTTAATACTTACTCTCAATTTGACGCCGTCGTCGGCCATCTCGTCCTCGATAATCGCCTTCATCTCGAGACCGTACTTGAAAGCGCACGTCACGTGATACGCGGTTTTGCACGTCTTTATACTACATTGGATGCAAGCACCGACGCGCTCGCGACACAGCACGCATATGAGGGCCCATCGGCTTTGCTGTAATGGCACACGAGTTTCGATTAATTTCCTTAATAGAATTCTATTGTGAAATACGCAAAGATTTCTCCGAAAAAAGATCGGTAAACTTGTTTAGAAAATTCGAGGTTACGCTACACTTCAAAATACGATATTCCTATGGTTTTATAGCTTAGCATCGTAATTTCAATTTGCAAAGAATTTTTGTAAAAATTCCAAAATAAATAGAGTCGTGACAGTGTTTACGAAATTATCGTGCTCCGATTTGTTTAAATCCTCGTTTTACAATAAAATCGAATTTTAAAATTCTTTTCAACAATGATATAAATTGTGTTTCAAAATTGGTTCGATTCATTGACTATCGTATAAAAGAGGCTTCTTAATCATTTATCCATTTGCTAATAACAAATAATGAAAATTGTTTCTTTGCTGTTGAAAATCGAACTTTTGTCTCGAGCTGTATTATATTCGTAATTTCAATACTTTCCGAACGTATTCGTTGGTACGAAGATTATTATCGCTACAGCAAAACATCTATTTTTCATATTATATCAGCCTAGTTACCGAAACGTCCTACATTCTTCAGCCATCAAGCGAAGAAAGCACTTTTAACGATTTCAATGTTCATGAATATTCACCGACGAAAAAAGCTCAAATTTGGCAGGATTGCATACTGCACTTTGCACTCAGTTAAAAAGAAAGTTAAAATCTGTGTACTTTGTGCATTCGAAGCTTAGAGAAGCTCGTTACTTATCTCGACACCTGCCCAATGGAGGTAAAGTTTGTATTGTCGGAACAGGCAATAGCAATATTTCTTTTTTTCATTTTCTTATTTTTATGAAAAATAATATTTCATCATTCGAGAACGCTAACGAGATGAGAAGAAAAATTGTCGTTGCGATGCAACGCCATAACGTCCTAATCTTGATTCTGATTAATTAATCCTGATTAACGATTATTTTGTACTCGATCTCCAATGCTCCTTGTTTCTTGCAACCGTTCTTCATCCACTTGAACGCCACACTTGTTGTCACTTCACTATTTCCAAATCCCAAGGGATCCTCCCGGAGTGTTTATCACAACCACATACTTTCGACTGCACGAAAGTATTTGCACACGCTCGTGGAAACAAAAATAGACACTGACGCGAATTCTCGAGTAAGCGGTCACCCACCCAAGTAACAAAGCGAAGGTTCAATACTGGACCGTTGAATCGATCCCAAGTTGGTTCGCAGTGTTTCGCATCCGATCTACCGATAATCGAGCAATAGTGGTATCAAATTTAATATCTGATTACCGGAATACTGGATATTTTGGTGATCGGCTCCATTCTTTCGACGCATCCGATGCTGACTTCGGGTATCCAAAGGGCGCAAGACACGTGAGCCCATTTTTGCCCACTTCTCGTGCACTTCATAGCACCACCTTTGTTCGGGCACAAAACGCAATCAGGACGCTGACTGAGGGAGCACGTTCGGCACAACCAGGAACCCTCCGGGATCGACGTTATACCGTAGCACGCTTGATGAACGCAGATGTTGCAACAGTCGCAGAAAACCATCTCGTTACCCTCCTCAGAATCCGGCTGTCGAACAAACACGAGTTAATCGATTTCCACGATCGCGTAGAAAGATCGATCGTTTTCTTCGGACGTTTCAAATTATTTTTGGATGAGTCGAACGATTCTTTAACGATCGTAATAAAAACCAAAAAAAAAAAAAAACATGAAGCAGTTGATGTCACTGCCGAATTAATAGCGCCTAGGGAAATTAAAATTAATTCAAAATTAGTAGGAAATTTGATCGCGAAGGACTTTACTTCATACAGAATGTAGAGTAAAACCTCACTTTTGTAGGTCTCTCGATTCAATATGGGATAATTTAAGGATAAAACTGATCGAGTTTATTTCTCCGAATAAATCACCTATACTGAGGCGAAATTTATTACGGTCAGCATATTCGGACGAGTTCGTTCTCTTATTTATATTTGATAAGCTTTAATTTCGAATGGGGATATTCTGCGCTGCAATTAGCAATAATTGGGAGCAAGAAAACACGCAAGAATGTTTCCACAATCGGGAATGCACAACTCTGATGAACCTTTCCATTATAAGTTTATAAAATTAAAATATCAAAGCCTTATGTTTTTTTTATAGATATAGTCAGTAAATACGTTGTTTGCCCTTTGTTCCAAATATTTATGACAGGCAGTGACCATATTTGGAGCTCTATTCGAGACTTCTTTTGCTGTGAGAGATTTCAACTGTCAAACAATTCCAGCTACACCTGACGGTTGCTTCTTTACATTTTGAGATATTTAAAAATTATGAAAGTTTAGTATTCACATTTTGATGGATTTTGCCTAAAAATTGTAAACTTTCGACTCATGCGTAACGATTTTCTTGAAAAAGGTAAGTTGTCGAACGAGGCGAATTCAAGTTACTTACCGATCTGCAAACATCGCAAATAACGTTCTCATCATACTCGATTCCGAGGCCCTCTTCGTTCTTCACGATTGTCTGAATTCTCTCCCAACATCGAACCTCTAACTCCTCGATTACTCGCTCGAGCTGAGGCTCCGTGACCGCAGGTTGGCCCGCCTGGAAAAACAAATGGGATCGTTAAGTTTCTTGTACCTTCGTGATAGGGAGACTCATTTCTAAACCCCAATTCAGGAATGTTAAATCATTACCTGAGCTCTCTCGCCGTTAAGAACGTCGAGCCAAGCAATATCCGTGTCATCGAGATCGTAAGCGCAAGCTTTTTCCGCCCGAGACGGTGTCGTACTCAGATGATGATCCTCCGGATTGAAATAATCATCGCGCGATATCCGCAGGAATTTTTTCGGTCTGAAATAAGTGTCGGAACGATTGGTAAACGTCGAAGCAAGCATCACTAGAATTCCCATCGATCAAAATGAAAATTCAGTACATTTTTAAATATCTTCGTGCCACGAATATTTTTTTATATTTCAGAGATTATAAGTTTTACCACAAGATTTTACTGCTCTGAAGATGAAAGCACAAGAAGAAAGCGCTGACGCGCTTCTTGTCGGATTCTCTTCGTTTCGATTATTAATACTCTTTTCTATTACGATATTAACGATCTTAATGAATGCTCCAGTGATCAGTGCTGAAAACAAGCCTATTTCTTGTAATAGAGATGATTAAGAAGTTCTCACGATTTATTCGCTTCTCAAAACGTTTAAAATTTTATTGTCATATCTACGATTAGAGTTTAAGAAAAACGAAAGGTTGAAAAAACGCGTTTTTTATTGTTGCGCAATCGTGATTAAGGAAGCGATTGCAAGTTGCGATATTAATGCATAAAGAAGCGTATTTGCTGGATAAAGTTAAGCTTACAGTTTGAATTCTCCATGATGCTTGTTGGCAGGTATAGTTTGAGTTATCGCAACAGTAGGCTCAGGCAAGGAGTCCGGATTGACTGGCACTTGGACGCCCCTTTCCCACTCCTGTTTCCATTGGTCGGTGATGACCCAATACTCGTTAGGACTGAGAGGTTCGCTGTCCGGTAGTTTCATCGCGCTAATCAGATCTTTGCGGAATAATTCGGCTGGTGCCTCTGCCGCTGAGCGATTGTATATGCTCGATATTTTGATATCGCTGAGGGGTCTCGGTGTCCAAGAAGCGCCACCCTGGCTAGAAGACGCCATAGTTTCTTCCTCCTCTGAGGGCCCAAGGGCAACACTCGACGCGGACAAACCCGCCACCGCTGGCCCCAATCTACACTTTCTCCTCTTGATCGCCCCCGGATAAGAACCCAAGTCATTGTCGTTCTTGTTTATTCGCTTGCCCCGTTGTGCCATTCTACTATACCCGCTGTTTAGCTAGTCCTTACGTGGCACGCGCGAATCAGCGGATTCGCGCACCCTGCGAACACATCACAGAACTTTGTATCGCTTGCTGTTGACACAAAAAATGTCCATATTGCCGATTCGTCTGTCACCTCTGTACTTTGTATCCAGTTTACAAATCCTAGATGATTATGGCTCAGAATCAAAGATTCTCAAGAACAATTAAAATATAGAGTCTATACTGAAAAACTATCTGAGGGTATACTCACTACATAGCTGTCCATAGAGTCATTTATTCGGAAACAAAATTCCACTTGAGGCTGCAAAATAAACAAGCCAGATACGATAAGAAAAAATCACTGAGTAGTCCAAAATCATGTAACAAAATCGTTACAAAAGCAAATAGCTGATATCTTCCCAATTGGGATTATTGGAAAGCGATCAATTTTGATAAAGCCACGAATCTTTTGATCGGATCGTTTCGTTACACTTCCACTGGCATGCACTCATGTTGGAAAATTTGTCGGCTTTAATCTAGAGAGACTGAAAGATTCACCGTCGCGGATCTCGTTCTTCGAGCATCTGTACTGGGTCTCGTAGCGCCTGCGATTCCAATACGGAGGTTGCCAGAGAACGGCGTACCCTCAATGGTTCTGACGGCGACGTGGTTGGGTCCAAGGACAAACGGGAAGCACGATCGCTCGGTTGTCGGCCGTTTTACGCACCAATCCTCAACTGAGGGTGATAACATAATATAGGTTATACGGGTGGAGGGGTTGTAAAGTTTGTAAAGTCGATCGTAACGAGCGAGGATATGACTCGTGTAGAGAATCTAGTTCGCGTCGTTGGTCCCGAACTTTAGTTGTCACTATTCGTGTCGACGGTCGCCGTCGTCGTCGTCGTCGTTGTATTCGTCGTTCCTGTCGCGGTACAGAACTGATCGCGCAAAGGCCCCGTGCGAAATTCTTGCCACCGCAATAGTAAACACACCCGTTATGTTACGGGTCGTAAAAAAAAACGTCGATTATCTTCGTTACGAGGAGGAATCGTAGACACACGAAGAAATATTATAAAGGGAACGTGAATGTACGAACGGTTTTGCGCTCTCTCTTCTTTCCCCCGTACCGCGAAGAGAGTCAAAGTTGGGGGTTTCATGTAAACATTGTCGTCGCGATTAAAACCTCGTTACACTTAAGAACTCTCGGTATTTTGGCTCGTACGAGTTATCGTACTCACTGGGCGAAACGTGGATAAAAGTGGCCCCGTACACCGCGGAGCTTCATCTTTGACTCTCAAACACTTTTTTTTAAAACGTTTCGTCTATCAGCACGAACAAAATGCCTCACGGCTCCATTACGCTGCTGCTGCTGCTGCCTGCTGCCCAACAACATTGACAATACAGATGGCAGCACTGACCACCTCGAGAGATCGCAGCAATGGCGGCGCCCCAACATATACGCACAGACACATACGCGCGCACGCCCACACACAAGTACGCGCGCACGCACACATCCGTGTGTCGCTTGACTCGAGCGAGAGAGAGGGGAGAGAGAGCGCGACGACGGCCGTTCTTAACACATACACGCGTGCCATACGCATACGCTCCTTTCGAATAAGAACACACCGCGCTCTTGAACGCGCTATATGACCGCGAGGAGATTCCAGAAACGTTAAATACCTTATTATTGATCTATTAGACGGGGAAATGTATTTTCGCGCGCGCACTTTGTACACGTGATGTACGAGCGCGGAGAGAATAACCGCGCGACGAGTATCCCTCGTGTGTATGGCCGCGTCGAGCATAACGTATACACGTTACATGCGTATACGTGCACACGGATTGTCTCTGGACCTCGCTCTTCTTTTTTTATTTATTCTTCCCTTCTTTTCTCGATTCGCGCTTTTTTTCAATCGTCCTAACGTCGCGTTCGACAGCGACTCTTTTTTCTTCGCGTATCACACGGATTGCTGTCATTTCCAGAATCCGTGTGTCCGTGTGTGCATGTGTTGTGCGCTCGCTTATGAATGTGTACGTGTTTCATGTACGGATATACAAATATGCAGCAAGTGCGTATACGCGATTCTACCTCTCTCTCTCTATTTCTCGCAGTCGATCACAGGGGGTGCCTAACCAACATGTCCTCATTAGCGATTCCAGTAACGTATAGCCTATTCGTACTCACTCCCGATCGCATCTTCGATCCACGATCGTTTTTCCACTTGGTCCACCCTCAACATCCCCTACCCTCCTGCCGCTAATTCATTGATCGTTCTACGCTTTTTCTCCGATTTATCATTATATTTTTCTTTCTCGTCTTGGAGTGGCTTATGTGCGCGGGGGTGCGGCGAGGGGGTGTATCGCGATATACTCGTCTTTCTGCGCCTCGGGTCCGGCTCGAGACGGCGCCAACTTGCGAACCGTACGCACTCACGGATCTCGTTGACCAATCGATAAAGTTTAGATGTATGTGCACGTATATATGTGTCTCTCTTTGCATATGCTGTGACGACACGCACACACGCGTATTTATACGCTCATTGTATCAATCGCGAATAGATGCTGGGAAAATCCAATTGGCATATACGCATCGACAGCCGTGTGTGCATTCACAAGCGCGACCAACCTCGCCGATGAAACGCGTGTGGGCCGCCGTTTCTTTACGATTGGGGTGGGGGGTTACGGGTCACGTGACTGGTAAGTCTCCTGATTCCGAGCCCCCCGGAATTGTATGCGAACAGATTTTTCAAGGGTCAACAGGTACACGAGGTATTTTTGGACAAACGGAAGGTCAACTTTGCCCGCTTATAGGGAATTTCTCCGATTCCCAAGAATCGGCCCTTCAGCCCCGCGTGCCGGTGAACGCACGATTGCAGAGCACGACGAGTTTGACGGAAGATATGGTTGCGAGAAGGGGCGGGGGGTGGTACTGTATCACTCATTCGCTGGACCGAACGCAGCTTTCGCAAGATTTTTACGCTTCTGTGAAGCTCTTCACCTGTACTCTGTGTAAAACGGTCCAAAAGAAGGAATCCTATGAACTACCTTATGATATTTGATTATGCAAGTTAATAGATTTGATAGATTGGGAACAATAACTTCGCGTGTTATTTCTTTTTTTAAATGTAATTTTGTACCGTCGCGCGTGCCCGTGTGGGCAAGAGTGCTGACTCGGGAGCCTCGAACACGTGAATGCACCGGCAGCTCCACCAAGTGGTTGCAAAGGCGGTGGAAGTCGGAACTACCGGGGGGACGCTCTTATGGCAAGTAGGATTAAAAGGCGGACACATTTATCGCGTGAATAATGATATATGAAAATGCAATCAAACTTGCATAATTTTAACCGTTTAAATGATTATCGAATCCGAATAAAAAAATTAACAAATTTGCAGAGAAAGGTGATGAACGGTCATATTACCTTGTTACCACTGAAAACCGTATTTTTGCACTTATAGTCTGTTTGACAACAGCGCACACGACGAAACGCAAAAGCTATTTGAGAATAGGCGTTAAAAAAAAAATACAAATCCTGTGTGCTGTTAACCGTGATGCTTTATTACCAATAAGAGGTTCGGTGACTTTTTAATAATAAATACGTTAATCAAATGACAATGATCATTTAATAAACATGACAGGTGTACTGATTACGTTAGATGTGCATCAGGTTTGTAAGATATCAGCTAGCGCCACGAGTGGCTGAGTAGGATACTGAAAAAACGGTTATTTGGGTATCAAAAATACCAGAAGTGGTAGTCGCTCTACCGAGTGAAGTAAAAGCTGAACGGAACAAAGTGATATCAGCTGTTTACGGAACGTCGATTTCTTTTCACCGTGTCAGCAGACGTTTGCGACTGAACTGACGGAATAGATGTCACTCGGATCGATCCGTATGCGTATTACGGCTTATAATATCCGGCCACGTTAAAACGGTTTGTTTGCTAGGAGAACTGCGTTCATCATTCTCGGGGGTATCGAGAATTTTGCAAACGATAAACGCTCCAGTTAGTGCAGTCGGTTCCAGGCCAGTCACGTCGATTAAATGAATTTTGAATAGCATTCCACATTTTCTCGTACCTGTCATCAATATAAAATGGATTACTGGACACCCTGGCTCCTCGTCACTTCGCTTCTATCCTTCGTATTACCGTCCGGCGGAGTTGAGCTAACCTTCGAATTGCCCGACAATGCCAAGGAATGCTTCTACGAGCAAATCGAGAAAAACGTCACGGCATCGCTTGAGTTCCAGGTAACGTACATAATCCATCGTCAAAATCCGAATACTTCGAATTACAATATTTATCAATAACTCGTCTGTATTTCATCCTCGTCAAGGTCCTGACAGGCGGTCAGTACGACATTGATGTAACTCTCACAGCGCCCAACAAAGAAGTTATTTATCGACAAACAAAAATGCAATTCGACTCGCACGTTTTCACTGCGCCGTATAGTGGCGAGTATACCGTTTGCTTCAGCAACGAATTCTCCACTTTTTCACACAAACTCGTCTATATGGAATTCCAAGTTGGTGAGGAACAGCCGCTGCCTGGTCTGGAGGAGCATGTCACTGTAATGACTCAGGTACGATCATTCTAACAAAGTCCTCTTAGAAATCGCCCCTGTAAGACTGCCTCTTTCTGATTACCCAAAAATATTTGCATTTTCATTGTTTCTTGGTATATTATGGAGTTCACGGTTATCCGGAATTCCATGCCTAAGCCTTGGGTAAGTTTGGGCCAGATGATAGGGTTTAGGAATATGTAGGGTTTCAACAAAAGATTTTTTAGGAATCAGGACAATGTGGTGATTGGAAATGCTAATTTTTGTGACAAATCAACATTCGTACAATAATACACATTAAAAATTCATTTTGATATTCATATGTAGACTGTAAAAATACAAAAACTACAAGGGCAAACCTTAGAATCCAGTGGAGAAAAAGAGGTATTAAAAAATAATACGTTCAATAAATTAGGGTTGGTTCTATCGTACTATTTAGATTTAAAATCAATACACGCCATTTTCCGACTTCCCATTTAGATTTATCATTAAATTGATAAGTCTGTGTTAAAACTAATTAAATAACAAGAATACTACTGCAAACTATTGGGCAATTTTCAACTTTACGTAGATTGAATTTGATTATTTAATTATAAAAATAGCTGAATAAGACCATTATCTATTTTATTTAATTCGTTATTAGGATAAAACTGTACGTTATCTTTGCAGATGGAAGCGGCAGCCCATGAGGTGCACAAGAACATGGTTCAAATGGTTGAATATCAAACATACCACAGGCTGCGAGAGGCACAGGGTAGAAAGCGCGCGGAGGATCTCAACGAGCGAGTGCTGTGGTGGTCGGTAATGGAAACGGCCGCGATTCTTATTATAACCGTGGGTCAAGCGTTTGTTCTCAAAAACTTTTTCACAGAGAAGAAAAGCTTTCAACGAGCGTACTAAACGTTTCTGCAATAATAGCCGTAACAGTAATTTGGTGCCGTTAATGATTGTGTTCTGCAGTGAGACCTGAAATTTATCCCATCCGTAACGAATAACAAGGCAAAAAACTATTCGTGGCCTCGTCAACGTCCTACCGGAATCTCCGAACGTTTAATTTTTCTTCGTTTATTTTTTATTTCCTTCCTTCATCCTGATCTGTGCCGAGCAACGTGAGTTACGAGTGTAATAAGCGACACAACGAGATTACTGGTGAATCTTCCCTCGCAGTGTTCGACCGGAACTGAAAAGAATTTATACCGTCGACCCGTGGCATTCCACGAACAGGCGACACATGCCAGTTTTAAAGGGCAATGAAAACTGGCTCCTCTCGAGTTGCTGGAAACCTCGTTCCCTATTGATATGATTGAACAACGTTTCTTTCACGTACTTCGTATTGGCTCTATTTAATTGAAGTGTCACCGAAACATCAGCTGATAACGATACTTTCGTGATTTTCGTACGATATGTTATATAATAGTTCAATTAAAATGTTTTGTGTGGAAATGTATTACGTTTTTTTGGGATTGTCGATCGCTGCTGAACACGGAATATAATAATAATATGTTCTGCGATTGATCAAGATTGGTATTCCAATTGCAGCTGTACGAACAGACCTAACCTATCGTTTGCTGTAAAGTATGAAATAACATTAATTCACAATGACGAAAGCCTTTGGGTATTGACAATGATGACAAATAACGCTGACACGTTCCACAGGGTGTGACGCATTATCACACTGGAGCCACGAAAGCAAAATTTCAGAAAGGCGCAATTGACGCAACGATGCCACTGCTCTCTGCGACGTACGGTACAGTAGACATGCCTACATTCTCGGATAAGAGAATCTTAGGCGGTCATGCGCGGCATGCACTGTGGACATCAGTAGTAATGGGTATCTGGAAATTTTTAATATTCGCGTGTATCGTAATTGTGCGAAAGTGCCGGAAAATTGTCCATATTTCATTTTCTTTTTAAATCGGTTTTTCGATAGCGATAAAATTGCGGGAACCAACAATGCTTAATTCAATTTGTTATCTATTCGGCGGGGGTTAAAAGCTCGAAAGCACCGATCAAGGAAAACCAACGAGAAGCGTTGACGCATGCGCGACAGTGACGCAATGGCAACTAAAGATGGCAGCGTACGGATTAAGACTGTTTTGATCTCGCGTAGAGCGAAAAAAAAATCTTGACCTCGCGTCATGGAATACGCGGAGGTGTTTTTCAATGAGGAAAC
Source organism: Ophioninae sp. A BG-2022a (assembly GCA_030523105.1). Classification (NCBI taxonomy): domain Eukaryota; kingdom Metazoa; phylum Arthropoda; class Insecta; order Hymenoptera; family Ichneumonidae; species Ophioninae sp. A BG-2022a. The sequence continues at coordinate 1,866 of JAPYZI010000340.1, read as the reverse complement.
ATCGATCGGGCGGTCATTGTCGACGAAAATGAATGAGAGTTTTCTCGACAGAAGTTTCGTTTAATTTCATGTGACACATCGTACATATACGAATGTCGATGGACCGAACGCGCGTGTCAGTTTTTGCTCTGTATACATCGGACCTAACGTTATAAATAAGAGACAATCGACGAAAAGTGTGGAACGAAATTTGGTTATCAATGAGTACGTGAGTGATCCGTGCATTTGTCGATGCTGAAGAAAAAAATCACCGTATGGATTAGAACACGACGGGTAAAAAGAATTGAAAAATTATGAGGTTGGAGGAAATGCCTCTGCGTATGAGCTCGGAAGAACGAGACTTCGAGATGGACGAGGAGACTGATTATCTTCTGCAACCGACTGAAGATAGTATGAGGCCTCTTACCGCTAGAACTCGTCGTATTAACAAATGTTCTAAATTCTTCAAGCAAGTTTTTTGCGGGTATGTAACTTCCGGTATTTTGTTTTCATCCGAACGACGAAATGTAAAACGGTCATGGTCAAAAGCTTTTTTTCGTGCAAGTGCCATATTACTAAATAATTTTAATAACATCTTCAAACACGCGCCAAATGCACAAGTCCCCGATTTGTCTTTTGAATTTTCGCGGGTTGGACGTTGATAATTATGATAGCTAGATACCGGGACGCGGACGCAATCAACAGCTACAGCGCGTTCCAGTAAGAAAGGAAATATCCGCACGGAACTGTCTCGGAGTCGAGTCATATTTAGGAAAAAGGGAAACCACCAAGCTCTTGATCGGTAAATTATACAGATGCTTTGCGTTTCCTGCGAAAGTTAATCGTAGTTGGGAAATTGCGGGTGGAAATTTGTAAGGTTATGTTGGCGGACTGCTAAACGCAGTCGGTATGATTGTGGGCGTCGATAATTCAGTAATGCCGTCCCATTCAGCGATGCAATATTTCAATTTCTGTATGAGTTTTTTCCGGAAGTATCAATTTTTTTTCATAATTGTCCCATTTTATGGAATCTTTGATCTAGTCTCCATACCTGCTGCGCGTGCAACTGTTTCGACCAATACCGCCGCTGAACGAACGGAAGTTGACTGCGGGATTGGTTGAAATCGGGGAGGTGGGGCAGCTTGGTATTCTTCACGAATTGTTCGAAGAAATGCCCAATGTTTATAGCTATGCCGCGCATATTTATATAGCCACATATCAGAATCTGATGATTCTGATATATGTTTATTATCGAACCACAATTGATGGACTAATGATTGATAATCTACAGAGTTTGATACTCTTCTTTATTAAAAAGAAACAAGCAAAAATGTCCAAAAAATATTCTAGCAAAGTTTTTTTGCATTTTCCCAGTCTAATTTGGTCCTTTCGGCAAAAACTCAGGCATATTCGTAATCAGCAGAAAATTTCCGATCAAATACACCCTTTTAATACTTAAAAACGGAAAAAATTTTTTTTTCGTCTTCCCAGGCCACTTTTCCGGAATCTCAAAAATCACGATATTTCAAAAGGTCGTAGGATGACCTTCTCGTAGGCTATGGGGATTCATCGGGGGTGTTTGGAAAAGGTTTTTGCCTAACTTAAATAATAGCGTTGGATTCATATCGATATCTCGGATAGTTTTCCCGGAAAGTCCACGTGTAAAATCGCAAAAAAAGAGGCAAAGGGGTATGTATGGAAAAATTTGCAAAAATCGATGGTTCAACTTTAAAATTCTGGCAAAAATCGAAAAATCATCGGATTTTTATGATTAAAAAAGCATTTTGGAGAGAAAATCATAACGAAGAGATTGAGCGCAAAGTGGAGTACCAAATCCCAAAGGGAAAAAAGTTATCGATGATTTAGTGAAAAAACGTATTTTGCCCA